>JAHLJT010002630.1:27194727-27223578 GCA_031308135.1 Acheta domesticus
GAATTAATTTTGATTTTGGTTTGTTGAATTTTGTTGCTATGTGAGTTTCAGTTAAATCTTGTATCGAGTTTAGTCCCTAAGTATTTACGTTTTGGTTGTAAGGGGTCCAGGAATTGTTGTTGTTGTTAATGTTGGATGGTGTTGTGCGAATGTTCTGAGAGAGAATATTTTGGCTGTTGATTTTGACTGATAAGCTTGATTTCCATTTTTTAGAGACCATCTTCATGTTTTTCAGATGCATTTGAATTTTATTGCAAATGTGACTTACTGAATGGTGAGACTGAGATGGCAGTATCGTCAGCAAATTGCGATATGTGTGTATGGAGAGGTAGGTATATCAGATGTGTATAGGTTGAAAAGGGTGGGTGAAAGGGGGGAACCTTGGGAAGTCCTGCTTTTATTCTGCGGGGTTGGAAACATGCTTTTCGACAGTTACTGTAAATGTTCTGTCTGTTATGAAACTTTGATGATTTGTAGTAGATAATTTGGAGTTCCTATAGATTTTAGTTTATATATTAAGCCTGGGTGCCAAACTCTGTCGAAAGCCTGTGAGATATCCAGGAAGGTGGCTACTGTGTGTTGTTTGTTCTGGAAGGCTGTGTGGATGTGTTCGGATATTCTAAGTAGCTGGTGTGATGTGGATAATTTATTGATGAAGCCAAATTGATGTTTTGGTATGGCCTGGGTTATGTTTAGATGGTTGTTAATTCTTTTTAGTATTATTTTTTCTAAAATTTTGGATAGGGATGGGAGGAGACTGATTGGCCTGTAGCTTTCGGTATTGTTATGGTTTTTATGAGTTTGGGTACGGGGATTATTTCGGAATTTTTCCATATAATTGGAAAGTATCCGGTTCTCAGAATTGAATTGTAAATATTGTTAATGTAGGCTATTGCGGGGTTAGGCAAGTTTTTTTAATAAACATTACTAATTTTTCATGGCCAGGTGCTTTTTTAAGAGGGAGATTTTTAATAAGTTTTTGATTTCATTTGGGGAACTATATTTTATTCTATGTGGGATGTTATAATTGGGTGCAGATACTGATTGTGTTATATCCATGTGATCGGAATGTGTGGGAGTACTATTAGGGGTGAATGATTGCTCAAAGTGATCTGCCAGAGCTTCTGCTTTCTCTGCTGGTGCATATTTTTTGCCTGTAGGTGTGTTTAGCGGTGGTATAGTTGTTTTCTTTTTTAGAATATTTTTTTGTGAACTGCCAAGCGAATTGTTTCTTGTACTCAGTGATTGAATTAGTTTATTATACGTTGAGTGGTTAAAATCTATTATTGCTCTTTCGTTATTGTAGTGAGTAAGTTCAATTCTTTTTTCACTTGAGTCGATTTTGTTATATTCCATAGTCTTCTGGTTTTATTTTTAATTTTAATTAAGTTTAGTAATTCTTGGGTAGTTTTGTGTTGGGTGTTTTTGTGACGTATGGAGGCTTATTGTCTTGCAGGGATTTGACTGTGTTGATAATTAGGTTATTTAGTTGTGTAATTGATTGTTCGATTTCCAGTGGGGTATTTAAACGTTTTAAATTGTGGCGTTTTATTAGTGATTATTTTTTTAAATGTTTTCCAATTAATTCGCGTGTTTAATGAGTGGGTGGGGTTATGTGAGGGGGAGAGTTGCTGGGTTGAAATGATGACAGGAAGATGATCAGAATCCATGATTCAAATATGGGAGACTATAGAATTTGATTTGTGTGTTAGTTATTACAATATCCAGAATATCCGGGAATTTGTTTTGGTCGTGGGGGTAGTATGTCGGTTCAGGGGGAGGGATTAGATGTAGTTTTAAATCTGATATATTTATATAATTGTAACCCAGCGTATTGGAAGTTCTACAGCCCCAGTGAACGACCTTGGAATTGAGATCTCCGACAGTATTGTGGGGGTGTTTAATTGAAATAGTAATCCAAAATTGGTACTATGAATTTTGATTTTAGGAGGTTTGTAAGCTGCTATGAGAGTGATTATTCTGTTGTCGAGTGGAAATTTAATGGCTACTGTCTCTATTCCAGGGTATGGGTAAATTAGTTTGGATATAAGGTATGATTTTTCGATTATATTAAAACACCGCCTCCATTTGAGTTTATTCTGTCTGATCTATGATTATTATATCCAGAATTTTGAATGTTTCCTTTGGTTTTAAATGTGTTTCGGTGATACTGCTAATTTAATCTCTTGGCTTTTAGAAGTACGATACTCTGCTTTCTTATTGTTTATGCCGTTGCATTCCAATTTAGTATGTTTAGTTTGTTATGGTGTTGTAGAGCCATGATTTTATTAAAGTAAGTATGACAATGAGGTGTTGTATATTGCTGATGATTGTTGGGATGATTGAGTTGATTATGTTACGATATGAGTTGTGATGGAATTTATTAGGGAGTGTATGAATGAATTATTATTATTATTGTTATTATTATTATTATTATTATTGCTGGCGTTTATGTTGTTTGGTGCTTGTTGGTTATGTAAATGAAGTGGATTCGGATTAGAGGCTGTTGCTGGAGCGAAAGTAAAGTTGGATGCTGTTTGTGGGGGAGGTTTGGGAAATTTTGATGAAGCAAACGACATGAGTTGTGTTGTTGGGTCTGGTTCTGGGTTGATTGATTGTGAATTTTAGGTAGAGGTGCTACATGAACACTTTGAGAAGCGCTTTTTACTGAGCGTAGGTCTTCACTATGAGTTCCTTTAGGGGGGTGGGGTTGAGTTAGCTTTTTGTAGAACGGGCAATCGTCAGATCGAACGTCTGCACGATGTGGCCCATTGCAGTGTTTACAAAAGGGGTGAGCATTTATTTGGACAATTTACCGAATAGTGGTTTTGGGAGCAGTAGATACAGGCTAATGTATGATTACAATTATTTCGGGTATGAACCAAAGTCTAAACATCTTAAGCATTGCACTGGACCTTTTATTCTGCGTCTTTTTTCAGCTTTCACTTTAAGTTGCAAATTTCCGTTATTTGTAATACAATGTCTATGCTTTGCTGGCCGTTAAACTCGGCCGCTACCACTGGTATAGGAATGTTATCTTTGTGGAGTCTTGTGACACTGATTAGCGAAGGGCACTTTTCTTTGACATCCTCGTAGATTTCCTGCAGTGATAATGAATGATGAACATTCTTAAATACTATGGAGAACTTTTTATTAGCGGGGTCTTTATAAGTGTGAAAGCTTCTTTTAGTATTTAGCAGATATTTAATTGTTTTTCTGAAGTCAGGTACTGTTTTAAACATTAGCTTTATTCTGTTGTTTATTACATTTGAGGTGAATTGGTTTGAAATATTGTTTTTTGATTTCTCTATTAAACTCTGATAAGTTTGTTATGTTATTCACATAATTGGTGGAATCTTGACATTTACGTCTTGGGTTGGGGTGATGTTTATATAATTAAACCTGGGATCAGGGTCGTTTAGCTTTTCTAAGGGGGCATATCTATTACTAATTGGCACTGCATAAACACTGTTAGCAGTGTTGACTGGTTTTTTAGGGGGATGTTCATTTTCATCAGAGTCATTGAATGATCTCTTACCGCTATTTGATGCACCGTCTGCGATTTCTTTGTTTTCATTCACTTGATTAGCTACGCCTTGGGCTGCATCGCTGGCAGTTTGTTGAGTACTGACCTTAGTAGCGCCGCTAGTCATTAGTTCCTGAGTTTCTGGAATTGCAGTTTCCTGTACTCCCTCGTGCGGCGGATGTTGGTTGAGATTAACATATTGAAGAATCATGTTGCCTTGTTGAGAAGCACCGATGTGATGTTCATCGTGGGATGGTGGTGTCGAGATGAATGTGGTGTCCATGGCGCCGTCTGTGTTATACAGAGTGGCCATGGCCCCGGCTATGCTTTGCCCTAGGCCAGGGCAGCTGGATGCTGGTTCACATGCAATGGTTGATGTATTTAGTGCTGCAATTAGTAGCACTAATAATTGCCACTGGCTCCAGATACTAAAAGAGCACGTTGTACACTTTGCACTTCGGTTACTATAAACAAGCCTTAACGGCAGACACTTCACTGTTCGGACAGAGCTGAGCGCGATGTGAACTCCGCGACGGCTCGAAGCGAACTGCAGAGTGTCTGAAGTGTCTGTGACTGTGTAGATATATTAAACATTCACATCACGGCAAAAGACACATTCACGCATATATCTTTTTTCACTGAAAATTCTCTCAAAGATGCGAGTCCAAAAGACGTTAACAGTTTGTATCCGACTGGAATCGAGATATTAGCGAGTTTTATTGAATGAAGCTCTGGAAGATGTTTAGGACAAACATGCATTGCCGCTTCTAAAGTCTTTTAGCGAAGGGTTACTCGGAAAGTGCATCAGTCGGTGTGGTTTTGTAGTGTTCGCGAAAAAGAAAGTTAATTTTGACTGTTAATGAGAAGAAAACGGAAATTGTAGTGTTTCTCATAACTGAAAAGTGTAGGACATCCCAAATATGCTTACACACAAAGAAATCTACCGTAATCAGAAAACGTAATTTCGCTTTCAAACAAGTTTCTGCAGATATTCTTCATCGATATTTGTTGCCTGCACTGGACATTGTGGCAAAATAGGGGCAATCTTTTTGGCAATCATTTCACATTACGCATATGCCTGAAAATTTAGAGTAGCTTGTTATTGCTGAAAAAAAGTTTTATTAGTATTGAACAATAATAACAACAAAACATTTCGATGAAGTTCACAAAACAATCGTCGTAATATTGCAGGCAACAAATATTATTACTCGTTACTTTTTTAACTAATATTTTTTTTCCGTTGCCGCTGTCTGACCACTCCTCTAAATCTACTCTATTCTAAGCAACGCAACGTATTCCCAGTCGAGCTACGTTTTGGCCCATAGCTTCACAAACAAATATCGGAACCGAGCACCAGTATTTCGCGCGACGTACCCCAGAGGGCAGCGCTGAAAACAACACCGCCGGCGACGCATCGGAATTACAATGCAGCCAACATGTGCATTCAAAAAAGTCAGCGGGGCAGTTGAATGTTAATATATTTGGTGTGAAACTATCGGAGCGGTGGCTTCACTTCTAACTAGCTGGCCAAAAATACTGACGCAGAAATATTTCAATCAGAAAATATAAAACACAACGAAAGAAAGTGAATAAGAAAATGGGAAAAAAAAGCAAGAGACACGAGGTTAGAATAAATGGACGAGAGTGAAGGGGTCAGAATCCATGGACCAGAGCGAAGGTGTCAGAGCGAAGGTGTCAGAGCGAAGGTGTCAGAGCGAAGGTGTCAGAGCGAAGGAGTCAGAGCGAAGGAGTCAGAGCGAAGGAGTCAGAGCGAAAGAGTCAGAGCGAAGGTGTCAGAGTGAAGGTGTCAGAGCGAAAGTGTCAGAACGAAAGTGTCAGAACGAAAGTGTCAGAGCCAAGTGTCAGAACGAAAGTGTCAGAACGAAAGTGTCAGAGCCAAAGTGTCACAACGAAAGTGTCAGAGCGAAAGTGTCAGAGCGAAAGTGTCAGAGTGAAGACGTCATTGAATCTGTCAGAGCACAAAGACCTTCGATTCAAAAATTGAAAAACGTAAAAATAGAAATGAGGAAAAAAGAGAAGAGTAAGGAGAATAAAAGTAAAGGCGGGAAGAGTGATAGAAAGGCGCCGAAAGAAACTTGGCATTCTCCCAGTCAGAAAACAAAACCTTCGCCCTCGGAGAGTGCGGCGGAGGCCCACAGCGCGTCGCGACGCGACGTCTGTGGCAGCGCTGGCGGTGGCGCTGGCGGTGGCGCTGGCGGAGGCGACCGTGTTCGGCGCGCCGCGGCCGCGAGGGAGCCATCGGCCGAGTTGGACACGGCCACGCACGCACTCGCACGCGCTCTAGCTCGCACGCACGCGCGCGCGCACGCCCCGCGCCGCCGCACTTCGCCCTCCGACGACCAAGACCACGACCACGACGTGCCGGCCGCACGGCGCACGCGGCGAGCCCCGGCAGAGGTGGCTCAGGGCATCAATTGATGTCACTGCAGAGCCTTCGGCCCGGGAGCTCCTAGGGTTCCAATCCCAAAGGAGGCCGGATTTTAGACACTAGTAACATAGCTCGATCGAGTTTTAGCCGCTGTCTGAGGAGAATTCTAGCGGCCGGCTGCTCTGATTCAACAACGGGCTAATGCCGGAGCAGTACCTAACAAACCGGTGAATGACCGAGCGCGACCCTATCCTCATCCCTTACTTACACACACACTTTCATGCACTATACTACCACACATGGCGGGAAATAAGTCGGGAACTTATAGCTTGTCCCGAGAGGGGCGGTGCTCCGCTGGTGGGAGATACCTGGTTAAGGGAAACCCAGAGATCTCTGCAGCACATCAGCCGCCTAGGACGGTCACCGCCCCATCCGAGACGAGCTCTAATCCTCCATCTGGTTTCCCGACATGTGTGGTAGGGAAGTGCATGTTAGTGCAAGTATATGTAAATAAGGGGTGAGGAAACGACAAGGAAGAGGAAGGAATGATTGCGCGTGGTCCTTGGCCCGTTTGTGAGGGTACTGCTCCCGCATTCGCCTGAGGTTGATTGGAGAAAACCACGGAAAACTACCGATCAGAGCAGCCTCCAGACAGCGGCTGACTTTGGCCTAGCTCTGTAGCCAGTGTCAAAATTCCTGCCACCTTAGGCCCTCCCTGTCTGAGGCATTGCAGTGATACTAGTTGATTCCCTCAGTCACCTCAGCCGGTAACAGGGTAATGAGTGGAGTGAGAATGTGCAACGTTCACTTATGTTTCCGAGAGCCAGTCAACGTATTCGGTGACCAATCCAGTAAGTGCTGTGCATCTTCTATCTCGGGAGGTCATAGTGTCCCTCCATCTTGGAACGTCAGATCCGGCACGACCTTCACGTCACCTGGCGGGATTTTTCTCCACCAAGCACCTTCACCAGCGGGGCCCTGCCGTAGCTGAAACAATCTAAAAGCTTCCGGCACGTGTGGTACGCGTTAATCTGAGTAAGGGGGAAAGTATGTCAAAGGGGAAAATTGTGTGCGATCCGTTTGTTAGGAGGCTGGGTTGGGGACAAACCACGGAAAACCCCGACCTGAGCTGCCGGTCGCTAGAAGTCCTCCTCCAGACACTATGTATCTAAAATAAATATTCGCCACCTCCCGGACACGAGACCCCAGGACTTCCCGGCCCGCAACGCTGCATCGGCCACGATGTTGCCACGGAGCCAGTCCCAGCGGTGCAGTGTTGGTCACCGCGAGACGGAGCGTTGGCCTCGCGAATGTGGCCCTTGGGGCGAAGGAAAAGGGCGTTTTATGGGCGAAAATGGCTCTCCGAGGGGCCTTTAGTTCTCGGCCGCGATAAAGAAATGATTCTTCATCAAATGTGTCAGAGATTGATGCTACGCGAGGTGGTGAGAGATTAGGAGACATTAAGTCGTTCATGACTAGAATATGGAACAGGCAATATGCCTAATCCGTAAAGGATGATGATGATGATGATGATACTAGAATAGAGCTTTTAGATGTATATTTGTCCAGTTTAAATTTTCTTCTGAAAGAAGTCGTAAAATTTGGTATCTTGTAAAATTGAATTGTTTTATAAAATTATACTACATTTCCCCCTTGTCGGTATTCCTTATCCTTCTCAGCTCCCTCTATTATCCCCCTAGGTCTCGCTGTTATACTCGTTCTCACTTCAATCTCGCTCTCTCTAGTGTATCTCTATGCCCTTCGTGCTTTCATGATTTCTGTATTCCCTTACTTTCGTCAGTTCTGCTCTTTAATATTACTTAATAATCTGAAGACCAATGAGAATGAGAAGAAGAGGAATAGAATGAGAAAAGAAGAAAGAAGAAAAACTAGATGTGAAAGAGAAGACAAATGGAAATAAGAAGAAAAGTCTGGTTGAGAACGAAAATAAATGAGTTTTTCGGATTCGCTGTTTTTTCGCGCAGCATTACATAATCTCCACCGCGGTAGCGGTAGCAAGAAAGTAAAAGGAGAACGAAAATAAAAAAGAGAAGGAAAATAATGAGAAGTCAAAGAAGAGCAATTAATTTTAGCCTCGTTCAAATTACTTGCTACTGCTTTTCAATGAAGCGAACTCTGTGGAGTCTGATGCACACATGCAATTATGATATAAATTTTAAATAAATTATTTACAACCAGGCAACACTGCTAATTTGGAAATGTGTGTCAGAGAACACGATCCTTTACAGACACGGAAAACAAAGGAATGGAAAACGCGCAACAGTTCGCAAAACATGTTTAGCGAGCATCTAGTTTACATCACAATTTAAAACAATTCAAAAACTTATCCAATAAAGGTATTTTAATTGAAAAGGAATGCTAACAAGCGTACTTACATAATTAGTTTCATTCAGTTCAGTCATTTACTGCCATTTCCTAGAATTCTGAATATTCTTCAAAAATTCTTCAAATTATTAAACGTACTAACGTGAATTTGTAATAGGCCTACTCGTTAAGCGGAGAAGAAGGATGAGGAAATTCGTCAAAAGGCTTTTGATGTAGACAGTAGAAGTGATGACACATTGGCAACGCCAGGACGATGGCAGCAGTAGACGAGAGAAAAGTAGGACATGTGTTCCGCAGAAGCAGGGCAATACGATCTACAAAAATAAGGGTGACTTGCGCCCTCAAGAATGAGATGAAATGGGCAATGGGAATTAGAAGATGACAAGTAAAGGAGGAGAGCAATGACAACACCCGTGAACATTTAATATTAAATGCCAACGACATCTCACCACAAATCCAATATGAAGGAGGAGAGACTGAAGATATGGTAATGTACTAGGAAAGAATCAGATTGGAAATAATGGCAATGGCTGTGGCAGACACATAATGGCAGGGACGATAGCAACATCACTGACTTAGGAGTATTTCTGATAGTGCAGATGCAGATGTCGTCCTTGTAAGACGATCGGGGTTATTTTTGAAGGCTACTACCAGCGGTTTCCAGGTCCTCGATACACGACGTGTAAAAGCAGTAACACGATCTGAATGCAGATATTAATGACACCCTATCGACTCGTAAAATGCCCAGAAGACTGCGAGTTGGGTTATCAGGCTCTGACCAAAGTAAGGCGGGATTAACATATTTCCGTGATACTGTTCTATTTTATTGACACAAGGCAACGAAAGAAACGAGAAACATAATTAAAGAAAGGCGTGCGTGAGAAATTAAAAAGTCCGTTGTCCGCTACACAAATGATTGTTACCAAAGATAGCATGTGAGTACTCATGCTCAAAAAAATTTATTTTTTATTTTTATAAATTGTTCTTATAAGAAGGTGGTATAAAAAATATGGAACACACGGTCAAGATTACTCTACATCGTCTTAACGAAGTTAATAACTAAAGAGGGGCCCTAAGCATAACCAAAGCATGGGGTTTCCTTACATTATGAACAGTTTAAAATGAAAAACGAAATAAATATGAAAATTAACTCTAACCTATGCAATACAAAATGCAGCATTGATGTATTTTTACAAGGTATAAAAATAAAATATTGCTTAAGAATTGGAGCTCCTATTGAGCATTGGTTCTAATCACGCTTTTACTTCAATGTATTATTCCCCTCCGACCAGGACGAAGATTAAGTGGCAAAGTATTCACCGATACACTGTATTCACTTCTTTGCGCAATCTGTAATGCTTCCAAAAAATCGGTCTGTTTGATGACATTTTACTTTTACACCGTACAGAAAGTTGATTTGATTTAGCATTCGTTTGACGCCTTGGGTCCCAGCCAATGTGAGCCATACACAAACGTGAGTGTGGCTTCGTCACCACATCATCGCCACTGCAAACAGCTTTGGTCTCGCGACAGCAGCTATGATTAGCAGTAACGATCTAGTGGAACAGCAAACGAGGTGTCGAAGTTTGCGGCAGCGCCGGCGCGGAGGCAGCGAAGCAAGTGGAGGTGGAGGCGGCAATGTGTTATCGGCTGCACCATTGCTTAGCTCCCCCACACAGAGACAGTGGGCGAAGGAGGTGGCAACGGAATTGGATGGGGGAGGCTGACGATGGAGGAGGTGGAGGAACAGAGGTGTAGGCCTCATTCAGCCCTACATCCTTCCATGAGCCTGCCTTCATGCCCACCGCCTTCCTCAGTTCAAGTCATAAGAAGAGACCGGAAAAATATGTAGTATGAAAGGTGAAAATAAGTACATAAATATGTCATGAAAACAGTAAGAATATGTAATAAAAATGTAAAATCGTATGTAATATGTAATATTAAATACACTAATTATAAAACGTACATTGACATAATACGAAATTATACTTATAAGAGTATTCCTAAACAAATTTTTAAAACAATACATACGTTTTAAAAATTATTTGGAAATTAAGATTAAAGGTCACGAAACGCGATGTCAGTGAGACTTTTCACATTTAATGGTGAAACTGATTTCAATCACTGACGCAAACTTCCCGCCACTGAGTGAATTGAAGCATGAGCGCCGGACTGTGTGAATACCCGACCGTGTCATCATGTAGCAAACCTCGAGTAAACAGCACGCAGTAATAATGTAGGAAAAATTGCTGACTGTTTTGAAAATAATTCTTTTCATAAAAAATACGTAATAAAATTTAAGGAAATTGGTAGGATAAAAGAATATTTCGTGAAAATGCAGAATATGTAAAATATGTAATGTAATACTAAATTTGTAAAAATATGTAACGAAAAATTTTGATATTGTGTTAGAAAAGCGACGATTCGCCAAGATTACATTTTTTATAGCGGTAAGTAGAAAGACAAAAATACGTAATTACATAAAAATCCGGGCTCTAGTCATAAGTGCAGGGCATGATTTTTTATACTGGGATTTTCTCAACTCTGCTTCTGACAGGAATCATCTGTGGACGGTTTCATCCAATCGGAAGCTTGAACGTCACCATAGTGACGTCACTGTAGCGATATTTAAGATCCCGATTGGATAGCAGCGAAACAGCTGATTAGTGTCAGGACGCACAACAAGGAAAATCGCAGAATTGGATCTTGGAAGGAGGCGGGGGCGGGTGAGGAAAATGCTCTGAATGACGGGGGCCGAGGCGGAGAGAGGATGCTGCGATGGGAGAGACGGTGGGGGATGATGGCAGAGGCGGCGACTGAGATGGAGGAGGTGGCTGCAGGGGCTGCAACCAGAGGCGTATCTGAGCATTCAAGCACCCATGGCAAGCATAGAATTTGCGCCCCTGTCAGGGTACTTCAGATGAAGATTGTTGCTATTTGTTTTAGCAGGTATACTCTGAACACCGCCCTTTGTGAGCGGCGCCCATGGCACATGCCATGTCTGCCATACCGTAAATACGCCTCTGGCTGCAACGCGGAAGGGGGAGGGGTCGCGGGCAAGGACGGACTGGTGGCGATGGCGGAGCCAGCATCGGCGTCACTGGGCGGAGCAATTGGAGGAGGTGGAGGGGAAGACGCTAGGATCGTGGAAGGGGGCGGGGGGCGAGTGAAGAAAGATGCTCGCGATGGAGCGGGCGGAGGCGATGGCGGGGTGGAGACATGGTACGGGCGGGATTGAGATGGGTTTGCTGCAGGAGTTGCAGAGTCGGAAGCGGGGTGGGGGACAGGATGAAGGTGGATGGAATGGGAGATAATGTGAGGAATGGTTGCAACAGCGGGCGTGGAGGTAGAGGCGGTGGCAGCGTCCAAGGTGGAGCGGGTGGAGGCGGTGGCAGAGGCATCGCGGGCAGAAGCAACAGGGCGAGGCAGGGTGGAGGCGGAGGGAGCAGCAGAATCGGCGGGCAGAGAGGCGCTGGACGAGGCTGAGGCGGCGGCGCCGGCATCGGCGGGCAGAGAGGCACTGGACGAGCCGGGGGCGCTGGCGGAAGCTGCGGCGGGGGGCTGGCGGCGGGGGCGGCGTAGGGACGGCGACGGCGGGGGGCGGGGGCGGCAGGGGTGGGTGGCGGGGGCGGCATCGGCGGGCAGAGAGTCACTGGACGAGCCGGGGGCGGGGGCGGGGGCGGCGGCTGGTGCCGACAGAAGGCGCATTGAGCGTCGCGAGTGGTCTCGAATGGCGGCGGCGGCGGCGGCTTCAATCTGTCGGCGGCCCACTGACACGCGCTCATTTGTTTGAGCAGCGGCCGCCGCCGCCGCCGCCGGCACTTGTGGCGCGTGACGTCACCCGGCGATGAGCCCCTTCCGGGCGGACGCCTCCGAAACGCGGCCTTTCGCTGCACTCGGCCATCGGGCCGCTACACACACCACGTGACGACAGAGGCGTATCTACGGTATGGCAGACATGGCACGTGCCATGGACGCCACTCACAAGGGGGCGCCATTTAGAATATATACGCTAAAGTAAATACAAAATCCCTAGTTTTAAGTATCCTGGCAGGGCGCTAATTCAATGTTTGGCACGGGCGCCTGGATACCTCGATACGCGTCGCGTGATGACACAGGAGGAAGTATGGCTCGGGAGAACGCAGAACATCGTGTGTGTACTACACTATATTAAAACAGAATGTCCCTCCCCATAACGTAACGATTGATCAATTGTTAGTGATTCTGGACGCGTCAACTACTAGGGTCATTGGTCTCGTAAATATAGTGCATGTTTTTGCTAGAGATGTGGCAATGGTCTTGCCCCGCTGGATGGCGAGATCCGGCGCCGACCTACCGTCGACTAGCGGGGTTTTCCCCTCAACCAGGTATCTCCCACCAGCGGGGCACCGCCCCAGCCGGGACAAGCTGTAAGCTCCCGACTGGTTTCCTGGCATGTGTGGTAGTGTAGTGCATGTTAGTGGTGTGTGTGTGTGTAAGAGGGAGAGGATATGACAAGGATGAGGAAGGAAAGTTCGCGCGCGGTCCGTGGCCCCGTTGGTTAGGGTACAACTCTGGCACCTGGTGTTGATCGAAAATTACCAATCAGAGCAGCCGGCCGGTAGAATTCTCCTCCAGACAACGGCTGAATTCGACCTAGCTATGAAGCTAGTGTCGCCGGGGAGTGGAATCCTAGGACCTCCCGATAAGAGTAACATCAATTGATGCCCTGAGCCATCTCTCCCGGTTTCAACGACACGAGTTGGTTGGATAGGGGGGCCGCTGTCATCAAATCACGACACTTCGTTACGGCTTAAATGTTTGGTATTGAAGCTTCCGAATGGAGTGACAGTGTGCTCCTCTCATTTCAGCTCGTGATCCTGTTTTAATTGAGGGACAATGATGAATCTCTTGCAATATTAAACGCCCTCTGGCCGTTACGCTGTCGTTTTCGGTCTGTCGCCGTAAGGATGGGGTCACGCAGCGGCGGCACCGGATCTCACCACCCATTTGGAAGATCCCGGCTCGGATTCACTATCCAACTCAATCAATCGATGGCTCTGTGACAAACCCCGTTTCTCCTGCATCGTCGCTGACGGGGAGGTGCTAGGGTTTCAATCTCGGACCTGCAGGATTTTCGACTCGCTAGACGACACCACATGTCAGGAATCTGTTCCGGCAGGAACGGTGTCCCACTGGGGGGCGATATCTAGGAGCAGAAACACCATAAGCAGATGTGTAGATCGCCGGCAGATCGCATGTTCCAACTTCGGGACGAACATCGCTACCTCCGTGGATGTAACATGCACTACTGGACTAACGGCCGTACAGGTTCACGTGCCCGGAAACACTATATTCTTATTCACCTAACGATTCAAAATATTCACATATAAAACAAAGTTGTGTTAGTTACACCATTTATAACTTAAGAACAGCTGGACCAATTTTAATGATCTCTGTTTTTGTTGGATTTACCTCTACCCCGAACAACAGAATAACTAATAAAAGATCGAAAAAATGGCGCTACATGGCGCGGGAGAATAAGAAACCAAATATTCATGCAAATGCAACCCGCTACACTCGGTAATCCATGTCGTTAAATAAGCTCCTAAACAAAGCATTCTAGGGCCTTAAAAACTAAAATTTTGAGGCCTCAAAGAATCGTTTTTTACATCGTAATCTACAGGATGAGATCTTCTTGAACATTCTATTACATTTTTGTGGGTCCAGTGCTTCCCGATATTACCTCACCTGCTCAGAGACGTGCAGAATCAGCAAGTAAATGTGAATGAGAGGGACAGAGAAGAGACAGACAGAGACACACAAACACACAGTGACAGACTGAGACAGGGCAAGAGAGAGACGGGGAGAGAAAGTGATAGGGAAGGAGAAAGAGGAACTTCTTGAACATTCTATTGCATTTTTACTGGTCCAGCGCTGGTGCCCGAGAGGGAGGAAGGAGAGAGAGGGAGGGAGGGAGGGAGAGAAGACAGAGGGAGAGACGGAGAGAGAGGATAAAACGGGGTGGGAGAGGGGGAAGACGGAGAGAGAGAGAGGAGAGACGAAGAGAGAGGGAGAGGACGGAGAAAGAGATGGAAAGAGACGGAGAGAGAGACGGGGAGATAGAGAGTGAGGGAGATAAAGGGCAGAACAATGTCTGCCGGAGTTCGCTAGTACATTCATATAAACAGCTAAGGTTTTGTGGCGACCAACCCTGCCTGGTCAGGCACTTGTGTAGGTTGCTGAGGTCGCTTTAGAAGAAATTGATATTAGTTGAATGTTTATCATAGGTAATACAATGAGTGCTTTGGAAATTGTCGATAAATCCCCGATTCGTGATGCGAGGAGGGGATTTATCTGAGAATTTCCAAAGCACTCGTGGTATTTAATAGACTATTCCAGAATGAAATTACGTTCAACGGTGTTCCAAAATGCGCCAAATATTGAAAATAACTGAAAGCTATGTTAAAATCAATGAGGTTATACATACGCAGTTTATTGGGCAACGGCATAGCGATCGACGTATACTGCTTCCTTCGATAGATGAGACACAATTTATGATTGGTCAGTAGAGAGAAGCGGTAAGAAAAATCATACAGAAAAAGCGATAAAGTTTTTGAGATACACCGCCTTATTGGGGCTTTTGTATTAAAGTTAAACACTATTGGTTTTAATTTCGCTAGTGGAATGAGACTGTAGACTGTAGTCTAATACTGAATAATACTACATGGTTCGCATAAAAACGATAGGCCCTGCAAGCATTAGACCCCACATTCGAAAACATGTATCTCCGTTAAAAAAAATGAATGACAAGTTGAACGTTTTGCCGAACCATAAAAACGATGTCGAAAAATAAAAAACCTGCTATGACAACTCTGTAGTCTTGTATCGATTTGATTGATTCGATCACAACATTTAAAATTTTTACGCTAGAGGAACGTGAAGGCTTCGAAAACGAAACGAATCACTCAAAAATTAGGGCAGAGATTTCTCTTTCTGAAGTGAAGGACTCCTGGAACATCAAATGCTTCGTCAATGTCATGCGAAGCGTGGCAAAAATCCGTTAAAGAGATTTATACACGCACTGTTTCTGCACACCCGAGGACGAAAACGCTGATTTTAGGCCGCGAGACAAAAAACCTGTTATTCATCCACCCACATCGCGTATCAGACTCGAAAGCGGGCGCACATTTTTACGATTGCATCGCATCGTTCGTGTCGTATTTTCCATCTCCTTTTCAATGTCCCGCTTCAAAAATAACTGCAGCACGCGAGAGAGAGAGCGACAAAATGAACGTCACTTGCAGAGACAGTCATGGCGCCCCGCGACACCCAAAATTAACGACTGTCGCCTTCCATAAATTCTGACGACGCGTTTATACCCGGGAACTATTCAAAGCCAAACGAGTCATTCCTTGCGGTATTTCCTGCCGCCGTTTAGTGTGTCAACGGCCCCGCCCCCATCCCGGGCCGCGCCGCGCCCGCCTCAGCGCGCTGCCAACCCTCTCGGCGCACACGCTCCAGCCCAGCCCAGCCCAGCCCGCCCACCGGCTTTCGCGCTCCCGTCTCTGCCTCCGCTCCCCCTCCTCCATCTCCCTCTTTCCCACCGACCCTTCTCCGCTCCCTCCCATCCCTCCTCCCTCCCACCCTCCCGCTCCTACCCTTCCTTGCTCCCTGCATCTCTTGCTATCTCTCTCCCTTCCTCGCACAATCCCTGCCTTACTACCTCCTTCCCTTCGTCCCTCCCTCCCTGGCAACCACCCTTCCTCCCTTCTTCCCTCCTTCCTTCCCTCCTTCCCTTCCCTCCCTCCCTTCCCTCCCTCCTTCCCTTCCTTCCCTCCCTCCTCTTCAACTCATCCCTCCCTCCCTCCCTCGTTCTGTCCCTCCCTTGATACCTCCTCCCTTCCCTCCTCGCTCCCTCATTCCCTCCCTTCCCCGTCCCTCTCTTCATACCTCTTTGCCTCTCTACCTTCCACCCTCCCACTCTCTCTCTCTCTCGATACCTCCTCCCACCCCTCCTCGCTCCCTCATTCCCTCCCTTCTCCTTCCCTCTCTTCATACCTCTTCCCACTCCCTCCCTTCTCCTTCCCTCTCTTCATACCTCTTTGCCCTCCCTACCTTCCACCCTCCCACTCTCTCTCCTCTCTCGATACCTCCTCCCACCCCTCCTCGCTCCCTCATTCCCTCCCTTCTCCTTCCCTCTCTTCATACCTCTTCCCCACTCCCTCCCTTCTCCTTCCCTCTTTTCATACCTCTTTGCCCTCCCTACCTTCCACCCTCCCACTCTCTCTCTCATCTCGATACCTCCTCCCACCCCTCCTCGCTCCCTCATTCCCTCCCTTCTCCTTCCCTCTCTTCATACCTCTTCCCACTCCCTCCCTTCTCCTTCCCTCTTTTCATACCTCTTTGCCCTCCCTACCTTCCACCCTCCCACTCTCTCTCTCTCTCGATACCTCCTCCCACCCCTCCTCGCTCCCTCATTCCCTCCCTTCTCCTTCCCTCTCTTCATACCTCTTCCCACTCCCTCCCTTCTCCTTCCCTCTTTTCATACCTCTTTGCCCTCCCTACCTTCCACCCTCCCACTCTCTCTCTCTCTCGATACCTCCTCCCACCCCTCCTCGCTCCCTCATTCCCTCCCTTCTCCTTCCCTCTCTTCATACCTCTTCCCACATCCCTCCCTTCTCCTTCCCTCTTTTCATACCTCTTTGCCCTCCCTACCTTCCACCCTCCCACTCTCTCTCTCTCTCGATACCTCCTCCCACCCCTCCTCGCTCCCCTCATTCCCTCCCTTCTCCTTCCTCTCTTCATACCTCTTCCCACTCCCTCCCTTCTCCTTCCCTCTTTTCATACCTCTTTGCCCTCCCTACCTTCCACCCTCCCGCTCTCTCTCTCTCTCGATACCTCCTCCCACCCCTCCTCGCTCCCTCATTCCCTCCCTTCTCCTTCCCTCTCTTCATACCTCTTCCCACTCCCTCCCTTCTCCTTCCCTCTTTTCATACCTCTTTGCCCTCCCTACCTTCCACCCTCCCGCTCTCTCTCTCTCTCGATACCTCCTCCCACCCCTCCTCGCTCCCTCATTCCCTCCCCTTCTCCTTCCCCTCTCTTCATACCTCTTCCCACTCCCTCCCTTCTCCTTCCCTCTTTTCATACCTCTTTGCCCTCCCTACCTTCCACCCTCCGCCTCTCTCTCTCTCTCTCTCTCTCTCTCTCTCTCGCATCACCATCGGCTCTTTTCCCCCCTCCCTCTTGTTCCGTCCCTCCCTTTTTCCCCCTCTTTTCTACTTTCCCCTCGTTTCCCCTTTCCAGCTGTTCTCCCGTCTTTCCCCTACCGCTCACGATCTTCCTTCCGCTCCTGATCCCGCCCACGCTCCAGCCCCCTCCCGGCTCCCGCTCCCATTGCCAACTTCACATCAGACTCCGCCCCCCGAAATCACTCCCACTCCAACTGCGTACCACCCAAAAATTCCGCCCTCATTGCAACTGTCCACGTGTTCGCTTCCACTCACGCTACTTCCACGCCACGTCCAACTCTCCCCTTATCTCCGCCGCGTTCTCCCCCGCCGCACTCACCACATTCCCGGCAGCTAAACGACACTCCCTCGCCTTCCCACCGCCCCCTTCCCTCCACGCCACACCTCGCCACCCCCGCTCCCGCCCGTTCCCCTAACGCACAACCCGACACCGCTCCCGCCTCCGCTCCCACTGGCCCCTGCACTCGCCTCCCGCTGCCGCCCACGCCCACGCAGTCGCTCTCGCTCACGTGTCCCCTTTTGCTCACCGCCATTCTACCCACCTCCCACTCTCTCCGCCACTCACACACCAGCACATTCCCGTCAGAGAAGCGCCGGGAGAGGTGGCTCAGAGCATCAACTGATGTCCCTGCAGTGCCTCTGACCGGGAGGTCCAAGCTTCGAGTCCCGACGGCGGCTGGATTTTCGACACTAGTTACATAGCTAGATCGAATTCAGTCGCGGTCTGGAGGAGAATTCTAGCGGCCGGCTGTTCTGATCGGTATTTTCCGTGGTTTCTTCGTTCAACAGTAGGCGAATACCGGAGCAGTACCCTAACAAACGGGCCACGGACCGCGCGCGAATTTTCCTTCCTCTTCCTTGTCCTATTCTCACCCGTTACACACACACACACAGTCCACACACTAAAATGCGCTACACTACCGCACATGCCGGAAAAGCGGTCGGGAGCTTAGAGCTTGTGCCGGCTGGGCGGTGCCCTCGTCGGCTCGTGGTCCTCTTCCCCCACCACCACCCTACTTCCACCCTCCGATGAATGATTGTTGGTGACGGGCGCGTCAACTACTAGGGTCACTGCTGCCGTAAGTATAGCGCATCTTTTTTGCCCTGGATGTAGCTGTGGCCTTCACCCGCTGGCTGGCGAGATTCGGCGCCGACCTCCCGTCGGCTAACGGAGTAGTCCCTAACTACGTACCTTCCAACAGCTTGGCACCCCCCAGCGGGGACAAGCTCTAAGCTCCCGACCGGTCTCCCGGCATGTGTGGTAGTGTAGTGCATGTTAGTGTATGTCCGTGTATAAGGGGTGAGGATAGGACATGAAAGAGGAAGGAATGATCGCGCGCAGTCCGTGGTCCGTTTGTTAGGGTACTGCTCCGGCGTTCGCCTAGTGTTGAACGGAGAAACCACGGAAAACTACCGATCAGAGCAGCCCGCCGTTAGAATTCTGCTCCAGACAGGAACTGAAATCGACCTAGCTGACGGTACTGTCGAAAACCCTACCACCGTCGAGGCCTCCCGGTCAGAGGGGCTGCAGTGACATTAGTTGGTGCTCTGCAACATCATCTCCACTGGTTTCACTCTCGCACACCCACCCTGTCCTTCCTCTCCTCCACTCGCCCATCAGCAAAACACCGTCTCCTCCTCCACCTCCCCTCCCACGCCACGCCCGCCCCCGCGTCCGAAACGCCCCGCCCCCCACCCCACCACGCCACGCCACGCCCCACGCCCCGCCGCGCCCCGCCGCGCCAGCTCCCACGTCCGAACCGCCTAGGCACGCCACGCCACGCCCCACGCCCCGCTCCGCCGCGCCCCGCCCCGCCGCTCCGGCCCCGCCGCTCCCGTCCCGCGTCCTAACCGCCCCGCCCCGCCACGCCCCGCCGCACGGCGCGTGCCCCCGCGTTCGAACCGGCCCCCCGCCCCGCCGCGTCCCGCCCTTCCCCGCCCCGCCCCTTCCCGTACCGCCCCGCCCCTCTCGTTCCGCCCCGCCCCTCTCGTTCCGCCCCGCCCCTCTCGTTCCGCCCCGCCCCCTCGTTCCGCCCCGCCCCTCTCGTTCCGCCCCGCCCCTCCCCCGCCGCGCCCGCCCCCGCGTCTGCCCCGCCCACCGTCCCCGCGGGCGTGCCCGGGAGCGTTTTTTGGCGCGTGGTATTAATACCCCCGGCGGCGACGCGGCGCCGATGGCAGCGCCTCCTGGAGGAGCCGGCCCGCGAGGCGCTGGCGGCGAGGTGCTGCCAAACCCCCGCGTTTCTCACACAAGGACGCCCAATAATGAAGTATTACAAGTAACAATGAGGGATTGCTAATTTCAAATGTACCGGAAAGGTGAAGGAAAGGGGAAATGTCCAAATGACACACAACTTTAATTATGGCAGTTATTTTTGAGAGGTGTGGTGGGGGGAGGGGTTAGGGGGGAATGTTTTTCTCATTTCGCAGTCCTCAAGTCGTTTCACATTTCTCTTGAAAATCCCTAATGTTTTGGGCTCAAATAATTGTATTTGGCCCAAAATGCTAATTTCGGTTTTTCATGTGCGATCGTTATGTGATATTTTACACTTTTTCGTATTTTCAGTTTAGTTGAAATTTCTTCCTTTTGTGTATTCTGTCTCCAAATTCTTATTACCTTGGGCTCCTAATATCTTGGCTCGTGGGCTCATGGTGTGGCGCTCTTAGAAAATGAACATTCTTGGGATGTGTGTTTCGCGATTCTCTCACATAGCGACACGGTCTCATCAATATTCATTTTCAAGATATTGCAAATATTTCAAAATAACAGAAAAGTTGATTTTACAGCCGCGAGTTGTACTTGTCTTTAACCAGCCATGCTATTAGATAACGCACAAAATAAATTAGACACGTTTAATTATCGAATCCCTAGAGTGTATTTTATTCAGAACTCTAATAAAATCAAGCACAAAACTCAAATTTCCTTGAAAAATCCAAGCGCATTTCCTAATCTTTCAATGTCCTTAAACACTGTTTCTGATACCTCCGCCCTGAGAAAAGTAAAAGGACTTTCTACTGCACACTGTCGCACGTGTACACTGCGCCGCCTTCCTGCTTCTTAAAATAGTTGCTAACTAAATATTTATTTCAATTATGTCTGCTGTATGATCCCAACATCAGAAAAATTTTAAAAATCATCTACGTTAATATAAACGAAATGCACCATTTGTGCTGTTACTAAATATTTACTACAAAGATACATTACACAATCAATTACGTTTCACAACTAAATTGTACAGTGGGATGCGACAAAAGATACATTCAAACACACACCTGATTTAATAAACCTACAAAATTAATCAGGGTTCGTGACAACCAGATCAAAACAATGTAATAAAACTCACCACGTGAAATGCTTCATTTCCGTAACTTCATAGTAACATTAATGAGCAAGAAATCACTTGGTTACGCGGCCACGCACCGCCAAACAGCGAAGGCCATTCGACCACAAACCACACCACAACCACCCACGCCTCAGCACATTCCATTCAGAGAAACACCCGGCGAGGTGGCTCAGGGCATACACAGATGTCACTGCAGCGCATCTGACCGGGAGATCCTAGGATTCCAGTCTCCTTGATAGAAGTATTTTCGACACTGGCTACAGTTTGGAATTCTAGCGGCCGGCTGCACTGATCCGTAGTTTTCAGTCTTTTTTCCACCTACACCAAGCAAATCCCGGGGCTTTTTGTGCCGGAGCAACACAAACTTACACATGCATACTGTAGCGTCATAGCACTAGGCGCGACCGACCGCACAAGTCATGCAAGGGGGAGGGGTTGGTCCTCTCGTGCCGCGCAGGGGCGGATGGACCCCCGGGGTCTCTCGAGGGTCTTTCCGCTGGGGGCGCGTCTGAGAAGGTGGCTGTCCGTTCGCACAAGTGATGTGTGACGACAGAAATCGTCTGCAGATGGACGGCAGGCTCCATCTGCAACCGGCCCAAATCTCGAGAGAAAATGACGCTTTGTGCGAGGGAGGTCGATCACGTGATGCCTCGCAAGGGAGGCGGGTGGAATAAGCTTTCTTGGCAGTCGAGTTTGACCGTAGCGATGTGCGGAGGTGATCGCGAGCAGCGTCTTGCGAGGCGTGGCTTCTCGCCACGGGACAAGAGACCAGGGGCGGCGCTAGTGTAGCGAGCTGGGGTTGTCTTGGCAAATACTGAGGCGGCTCGTCTCAGGAGTCGGAGTGCTTTGGAGAGGAGAGTTCCTTAGGAGTGTACATAGTGTAATAAACTATTGTAAATCAATATGTACAGTAAATTCCTTGTCTGTGTTCTTCCTCATCTCATGACGACGTCACAATACACTACACTACCACACATGACAGGAGACCGGCCGGGAGCTTAGAGCTTGTCCCGGCCGAGGCAATGCCCTGCTGGTGGGAGATACCTGGTTGGGGAAAACCCCACTAACCGACATGTACATCCGCGCCTGATCTCGTCATCTAGCGAGGGAAGATCACCGCCACCTTCCAAGGACAAACATGCACTATTCTTACGACACTAATAACCTGAGCAGTTGACGCGCTCGGAACCACTAATCAATCAAACACTCCATTAACCTTGGCCTGCTCCCTACTCTTCCAGCCTCGCTCCCGCCCCCAACCAGATGAACGTAATAAAACTCACCACGTGAGATGCTTCATTTCCGTAAATTCATAGCAGCATTCATCAGCAAGAAATCACTCGGTTACGCGGCCACGCGCCGCCAAATACCGAAGGCCATTCGACCGCAAACCACACCACGACCACCGCCCCACCCGGCGGGCGGGCGACGGGTTCATCAATCACCCGCGACCGGGAGGGGGCGGAGGGGGGCACGACAACTTACTTTACAAGGGCCCCGCCCCCCCCCGTCACGGACCGGCAGCGGAGCGCCCCCGAAGCCGCCGCGGAATTAAAATCTTTTGTCAGCATAACTCGCGCGCCCGCGGGGGGCCCTTGCCGGGACCTGTGGGAGGTTGGAGGGCGCCGACGCCCCGCGCCGATGCGCCTCATGAATAAAGACGCCCCGCGATGCGGCCCAGTGGCCTACGCGCCCCCGCCACACAAACACTCCAGCGAACGGGGCACGCGTGGAATGCGCTGCACAACGACTCTCAATAATAATAATAATAACAATAATGATTAGAAGAAGAAGAAGAATTAAAATAATAAAAATAGTACTCCTAATAATAATAATAAGTGTAAAGTATTGTTGAGGCATCGACAGTCCCTAGATCTGCTCCTTATGTAGCTGGTTGCAACCTGGAGTAGATTTCATTTTGAACCAACTCAGAACATCTTAAGTCGTGATGTAGTTAGTTATAGTTATAGTTAATGCCTTATTTTACGTGGCGAGACTAATAATAATAATAATAATAATAATAATAATAATCATAATAATCATAATAATAATAATAATTACTACGCTGTTTAGAAATAAAAATAAATATCCTCGATAGTAGTTTTTTGTAATTACATTTACGAAAACTCTACAAAAACAATACAATAATAAATAAGTTAAGGAACTAGTTAGTGTATTTAAGCAACAGTAAGTAATTAATTAGTAATATAGGAGTGATAATAAATTAATACTAAATTATCAATAGTAAAAAACATATTTTATTTATAATTGTCTTGGAATTGTATGTGAATTATATGTTGTCACTGGCCATTTACTAAAGACAATTAAAATTTCCTTCTTTTGCTTCTTTTCTTATAACATTTCAATAATTCAAGAAGTTACACATGTTATGGAAGTTGGGTCAGATAAGCCTAGCAAATAAAATCGAAGATTCGATGTAACCAATAGGACTCGCTTCGCTCGCGCGTTCCCAAGTCGACGGGGCGACCCCGGCCGCCGACCTCCGCCAATAAAGATCCCGAGGGCGCCCGACGCACATGACGCCTGAATGCAGCTTCGCCTGACTTATTTTGCTCGCGTAACTACCACTAAAGTATTTCTTCTTAATTATATCCCCGCATTCCACTGGTTCATTTCCCCTTAATTATGTTTTAGCTCTTTGTCAAGGAAAAATACTGCCCTGTCGCCGTCGCCCGTCCCCCACTACCCCCTTCGCCGAATTCCTTTCTTTGTTGCTCGTGTACAGCAAGGGCCAGCGCAATCCCACCCACCGATTCCCGCCCACGCATTCCGCTCTCCCCTGCATCCGCCCCCCCTCCTGTCCCTCTCTACCCCTCCCTCTCCCCTCCCCCTCCCTCTCCCCCTCCCCAACCCTCCTTCCCTCTCCCCTCCCCTCCTTCCCTCTCCCCCTCCCCTCCTTCCCTCTCCCCTCCCCCTCCCTCTCCCCCTCCCCCAACCCTCCTTCCCTCTCCCCCCCTCTGTCTCCCCCCTCCCTCTCCCCCTCCCTCTCTCCCCTCCCTCTCCCCCTCCCTCTCCCCCTCCCTCTCCCCCTCCCCCCTCTCTCCCCCACATCGTAGAAATCACATCGTAGAATTCATCCAGTCAACTGGTATATTTTATTAAAATGCTACCATTTCATATGTGACGACAACAAATTCGGGACACTAGTTTGAAAAAGACCCCAAACAGGGTTGAAACGTTAAGAAATGTATAACAATAAATAAATTGTTATAAAATTACCATGTCTGTTTTATTGTCATTAAACTATTGCAAATAATAAGCTATACCACAGACGTATATATTCATTTAAACGAAACTATCCAAATTCACTACTTTCATTTATATTCGTTTTTCTGTAAATTATTCTCGAAAATAATATGTTACAAGTCTCACTAGGAATCGATTTCTTTTTAATTTTTTTCTCAACTGCTTAAACACTTACGAAGTTCTCGATTTACTTCAACATTTCCAAACACCCCGAAGGAACCTTTCCCCGCCAAAAACCTCGCCATTGCTCGGCGCGGCCTGTCAGGCAGCTTTCACTCGCCGGCAGCGCCGCCGCGGCGATAAGCAGAACTCCATATCCGCCTCGGAAGCGCCGACTGTGCTCGGCTGGCAGCGGGCCTTATTTCCTCTGCGGAGGACTTCTGCACACGGCCCGCGGCCGTCTTCCCTCGCAGGCCCACGGCGACGTCGCGGCCACGCACAACGGGGCAGGCTGCTCGATGGTAGGCACGGTGAAAGATACGTAGTCAAAAAGTATCTGCAATTTTGCTCTAATTGTCTTTAGTTTGATTCTACGGCTTTGTGTGTTGCCTAACAACTAGATGGGACCGTTTTCTTTGCCTGTAGGAGGTTTAAGCGTTATCTGATCCGTCAGTCTTGCGCTGTTGTGGTGTAAAGATGGCTACAGCAATCTCTGTTTGCACCAAAGAAGAAGAGCGTTTCATAATCCGTTTTTCATGGTTTACAGGTGTACTAGGGGGCGGAAATTCATAGCAAGTTTCCAAAACAATACGGGCACAATGTTCTACCTCAGAGAAGGGTTTACCAGTTCCCAAAACAGTGGTCGAACGAGCGTCAAGAAAGAGTGAAGAACGGCAGCAATTAAAGAAGAAAGATGATATGGGTTCCAAATCAACTCAATGAAGAGCACAAGCGTAATCGTGTGAGAATCGTGTGTTGGAGCATCCTCTGCACAGTCCCAATCTCGCCCCGTCGGAATACCATCTGTTTGGTTCGTCGATTCTGCTCCGATTAATAGTTCAAAGAAGTGGTGCATACGCGCCTTGCTGCATAATCAAAAACCTTTTTTTCAGATGGTATCGGAAAGCTTGTGTAAAGATGAGCCAAGTGTATAGAAAAGAAGGTTTACTATGTTAAAAAAAGATATCAATAAAAATTGTGTTTTCTTCCTGTTATAAATTATAAACATTGATTGCAGATACTTATTGACTTACCCTCATATATAGGTGTGTTCACTCCCAGTCTAAAACTGAAGCTTATGTGAGGCTGGTTCTCACAGTTCTCGCATATAAGCGCTGTGATCTTTGGGTCTCAATGGGCAAGGTCGTGATTGGTCGTCATCCATTCGACAAATCTGTGGCCAGCTTATTTCGAATTTCAAGTCAGTCATTTGGCGTTTCGCGGTGGAATTGGTAAAGTCCAAAGCGAACAGTTACGAAAATGGGTAGGAAATGTTTTGTAAAACTGAGTAATAGTCACATTTTAAGATGTCATCTTAAGAGGTGTATCTTAAACTGTGACCCAAACCGATTGTGCGCACCTTACGGACAAGAGAGGAACTAGCCTCAAACTAGCTTCAGGAAATTTGCCCCAAAGGCGGCTAGTTGACACACCTATATATCTTACACCGTAATGGTAGGGCATGAGTACAACCGTCCTGATTTTGTCGGGACAGTCACTATTTTTTTGTATTTGTCCCGCGTCGCGGCAGTAACCTAGTCAGGACGGCAACTGTCCCGATATTTGAGTCTTTTCATTTAAAAAGTTAATTTTGTTTATAAAATTGATTTTTATAATAATTTTAAGTTTTTTTTAATCCGAAGCTTACGGCAAAGAAAATGCATAAAATTGCATTATTTGCCCTTAATTTTCCAAAATTTACCCCGGACCCTGCCGAGGGGGGCTTTCAGGTGGTTGGACCCGAGTGACGATTTTATCTAGATAAAAGTTGGTAACCCTGATTGGTAACGTCACGTGGGGTTCTAGAAGACGTGGACGCTTTTAGGCGCATAAATAGCAAATAGACGCTGTGATAATCGAGGCGATAACAGAGTAGAAGAATACAGCCAACTGTTATTTGCGTTTTCGGCCGTGTGTGGAGCAGTACTTTACAATATACCATAACTAGACATCCGATGTTTTGGCCCTAACAAATCGCCTTTTAGGCGCCTAAAAAGACACTGAAAATGTTAAGGAGAATTCAAAAGACTGGGAAGTGCAAGTAATTGATTATTTGGAACAACCCACATTTTGCGCAAAGTTTTGTAGAGGCACCGACAGTCCCTAGATCTGCTCCTTAGGTCGCTGGTTGCAGCCTGGAGTAGATTTTATATTCAGCCGACTCATAACACATTTAGTCGTGATGTAGTGAAAAAAAAACAATAATAATGAATTTCATGAAATAATGCACGCTCTGAAAAGAGCCTCCCATTATCCTAAACAACTTCCTTGTCACAGTCGCCACCGTGTCCAACAAGGCACGCACGTCCCCATCACAATGGCGGCCTTCGAATTATTCCACCGCAGCAGCGCCGCCAGTGGGCCTGGCGTATTTGTATTCCGGCGCCCTCGAGGCGGCGGCGGCGAAGGTGTCATCCCAAGCGCCCGCGGTGTCGCGCGCGATGGCCGCGCGGATAACGCGCGCTGTTGCCGCCTCCGCCCCTTCCACTCCCTTCACGCGCCGCTTCACTCCAGGCGCAGCGGCCGGTGCTGACGCTGAAGCGCTGCCGGGTGGCTCCATGTGAAGGGATTCTAAAGAGTGTGGCTCGTCGGAGTGATCTAGTGCGAAGGCTGCCATTTAGAACTGTGTTCCGATGGCGGTGGCGCGGAAGAGCGTCTACGCCACCGCTTCACGAATCCCCGCTCGTGTGAATTCCAACCAATGCTTTGCTATCAGGAGCGTAGCTAGGAGTGACTTCATGTGAAGGGATTCTAAGTCAGTGGCGCGTCCGAGTGATCTAGTGTGAAGGCTGTCATTTAGAATCATGTTCTGCTGGCTGTAGCACGGACGAGCGGCTGCGCTGCTGGTGGCGGGATTTCGTCACCGAGCGCCCCAGCTGCACGACTGCGCCACTTGTGTGAACACCTCCATTTAAACCAATACTTTACCCGCAGACGCTGCTGAGTGACACCATGCGAAACAATTGTAAAGTGAGTGGCGCGTGCGTGTGGTATAGTGTGAAGGCCGACATTTAGAACTGTGTTCCGCTCGCGGTGGTGGGGAATCGTGTCTGCGCCACCGCATCACAATCCGCCGCTCGTGTGAATACCCCCAACCAATGCTTTGCTATCAGAAGCGCCGTTCGGAAGCGCTGCTGAGTGGCGCGTCTGCTGGCAAAACGTTGGTTGAAATGCAGGTATTCGTACGACGGGCGCACTCTCGCCACCACCAGCACAGACATGCTCCCGCGTCACCGACAGCGGAACAGAGTTCTAAATGGCAGCCTTCACACTAGACCACTCCGACGCGCCACTGACTCTAGAATCCCTTCACATGGAGCCACTCAGCAGCGCGTCCGAGTGGCGCGTCTCCTGGCAAAGCATTGGTTTAAATGCAGGTATTCACATGAGTGAAGGAAATGCGCTGCTGTGGAACTTAGGTCCCTTCACACGGCGCTACTGAGCAGCGCTTCCGAGCGGCGCTCCTGATAGCAAAGCATTGGTTGGGGGTATTCACACGAGCGGCGGATTCGTGAGGCGGTGGCGCAGACACGATTCCGCGCCACCGCCAGCGGAACACCGTTCTAATGTCGGCCTTCACACCAGATCACTCCGACGCGCCACTGGCTTTAGAATCCCTTCACATGGAGCCACTCAGCAGCTCTTCCGAGTGGCGCGTCTCCTGGCAAAGCATTGTTTAAATGCAGGTATTCACATGAGTGAAGGAGTTGCGCTGCTTTGGCGCTTAGGTCCCTTCACACGGCGCTACTCAGCAGCGCTTCCGGGCGGCGCTCCTGATAGCAAAGCATTGGTTGGGGGTATTCACACGAACGGCGGATTCGTTAGGCGGTGGCGCAGAGGAGCTTCCAAGCCATCGCCTGCGGAACAAAGTTCTAAATAGCAGCCTTTACACTAGATCACTCAGATACGACACACGGTTTAGAATCCCTTCACATGCTCTCGGCAGCGCTTCCGAGTGGCGCATCTGCTGGCAAAGCAATGGTGTCAAAGGGGGTATTCACATGAACGGCGGATCCGTGGTGCGGTGGCGCAGACGCGATTACGCGTCTCCTCCAGCGGAACAGAGCTGCAGCCTTCACACTAGACCATTCCGACGCGCCACTGGCTTTATAATCCCTTCACATGGAGCCACTCAGCAGCGCTTCCGAGTGGCGCGTCTGCAGGCAAAGCGTTGGCGTAAACGGAGGAATTCACACGAGCGATGGAATCGTGCAGACGCGCTTCCAAGTCATTGCCAGCGGAACACAGTTCTAAATGGCGGCCTTCACACTAGGCCACTCTAACGCGCCACTGAAACAAGTTTTCATTGGCTGGCTGCCGTTCAGCCACCGGATCCCACAGTGGTGTAGCTCACGAATCCTTCCTCTCTCGCGGTCACTGACGATCGGCAGTGGCTGCATGTGAAGGGCTTGCCGCTTCTCGGAGGTGCCACTGAGAAGCTTCATGTGAAGGCAGCCTTTCAGCGATGCCCGCACCTTCCGCGCAGCGGCTACTCGTTTTGTATTGCTCTTTAATGCATTCACCCATACTACAATTGGATGGACGGATTTGAGGGAGAGTTCCACAATTTGTCGCCACTACTAGAGCTATTGC
>JAHLJT010002630.1:27223678-27280813 GCA_031308135.1 Acheta domesticus
CCCCTTCCCTCCACGCCACACCTCGCCACCCCCGCTCCCGCCCGTTCCCCTAACGCACAACCCGACACCGCTCCCGCCTCTGCTCCCACTGGCCCCTGCACTCGCATCCCGCTGCCGCCCACGCCCACGCAGTCGCTCGCGGTCACATGTCCCCTTTTGCTCACCTCCACCCTACCCACCTCCCACTCTCTCCGCCACTCCACACCCCAGCACATTCCCGTCACAGAAGCGCCGGGAGAGGTAGCTCAGGGCATCAGCTGATGTCCCTGCAGTGCCTCTGACCCGGAGGTCCAAGCTTCGAGTCCCGACGGTGACAGGATTTTCGACACTAGTTACATAGCTAGATCGAATTCAGTCGCTGTCTGGAGGAGAATTCTAGCGGCCGGCTGTTCTGATCGGTAGTTTCCGTGGTTTCTTCGTTCAACAGTAGGCGAATACCGGAGCAGTACCCTAACAAACGGGCCACGGACCGCGCGCGAATTTTCCTTCCTCTTCCTTGTCCTATTCTCACCCGTTACACACACACACAGTCCACACATTAAAATGCGCTACACTACCGCACATGCCGGAAAAGCGGTCGGGATCTTAGAGCTTGTGCCGGCTGGGGCAGTGCCCTCGTAGGCTCGTGGTCCTCTTCCCCCACCACCACCCTACTTCCACCCTCCGATGAATGATTGTTGGTGACGGGCGCGTCAACTACTAGGGTCACTGCTGCCGTAAGTATAGCGCATCTTTTTTGCCCTGGATGTGGCTGTGGCCTTCACCCGCTGGCTGGCGAGATTCGGCGCCGACCTCCCGTCGGCTAACGGAGTAGTCCCTAACCACGTACCTTCCAACAGCTTGGCACCCCCCAGCGGGGACAAGCTGTAAGCTCCCGACCGGTCTCCCGGCATGTGTGGTAGTGTAGTGCATGTTAGTGTATGTGCGTGTATAAGGGGTGAGGATAGGACATGAAAGAGGAAGAAATGATCGCGCGCAGTCCGTGGTCCGTTTGTTAGGGTACTGCTCCGGCGTTCGCCTAGTGTTGAACGGAGAAACCACGGAAACCTACCGATCAGAGCAGCCCGCCGTTAGAATTCTGCTCCAGACAGGAACTGAAATCGACCTAGCTGACGGTACTGTCGAAAACCCTGCCACCGTCGAGGCCTCCCGGTCAGAGGGGCTGCAGCGACATTAGTTGATGCTCTGCAACATCATCTCCACTGGTTTCACTCTCGCACACCCACCCTGTCCTTCCTCTCCTCCACGCGCCCATCAGCAAAACACCGTCTCCTCCTCCACCTCCCCTCCCACGCCACGCCCGCCCCCGCGTCCGAAACGCCCCGCCCCCTACCCCACCACGCCACGCCACGCCACGCCCCACGCCCCGCCGCGCCGCGCCCCGCCGCGCCCCGCCGCGCCCCGCCGCGCCAGCTCCCACGTCCGAACCGCCTAGGCACGCCACGCCACGCCCCACGCCCCGCTCCGCCGCGCCCCGCCCCGCCGCTCCGGCCCCGCCGCTCCCGTCCCGCGTCCTAACCGCCCCGCCACGCCCCGCCGCACGGCGCGTGCCCCCGCGTTCGAACCGCCCCTCCCCGCCCCGCCGCGTCCCGCCCTTCCCCGCCCCGCCCCTTCCCGTACCGCCCCGCCCCTCTCTTTCCGCCCCGCCCCTCCCCGCCACGTCCGCCCCCGCGTCTGCCCCGCCCCACCGTCCCCTCGGGCGTGCCCGGGAGCGTTTTTTGGCGCGTGGTATTAATACCCCGGCGGCGACGCGGCGCCGATGGCAGCGCCTCCTGGAGGAGCCGGCCCGCGAGGCGCTGGCGGCGAGGTGCTGCCAAACCCCCGCGTTCCCACACAAGGACGCCCAATAATGAAGTATTACAAAGTAACAATGAGAGATTGCTAATTTCAAATGTACCGGAAAGGTGAAGGAAAGGGGAAATGTCCAAATGACACACAACTTTAATTATGGCAGTTATTTTGAGAGGTGTGGTGGGGGGAGGGGTTAGGGGGGAATGTTTTTCTCATTTCGCAGTCCTCAAGTCGTTTCACATTTCTCTTGAAAATCCCTAATGTTTTGGGCTCAAATAATTGTATTTGGCCCAAAATGCTAATTTCGGTTTTTCATGTGCGATCGTTATGTGATATTTTACACTTTTTCGTATTTTCAGTTTAGTTGAAATTTCTTCCTTTTGTGTATTCTGTCTCCAAATTCTTATTACCTTGGGCTCCTAATATCTTGGCTCGTGGGCTCATGGTGTGGCGCTCTTAGAAAATGAACATTCTTGGGATGTGTGTTTTGCGATTCTCTCACATAGCGACTCGGTCTCATCAATATTCATTTTCAAGATATTGCAAATATTTCAAAATAACAGAAAAGTTGATTTTACAGCCGCGAGTTGTACCTGTCTTTAACCAGCCATGCTATGAGATAACGCACAAAATAAATTAGATACGTTTAATTATCGAATCCCTAGAGTGTATTTTATTCAGAACTCTAATAAAATCAAGCACAAAACTCAAATTTCCTTGAAAAATCCAAGCGTATTTCCTAATCTTTCAGTGTCCTTAAACACTGTTTCTGATACCTCCGCCCTGAGAAAAGTAAAAGGACTTTCTACTGCACACTGTCGCACGTGTACACTGCGCCGCCTTCCTGCTTCTTAAAATAGTCGCCAACTAAATATTTATTTCAATTATGTTTGCTGTGTGATCCCAACATCAGAAAAATTTTAAAAATCATCTACGTTAATATAACGAAATGCACCATTTGTGCTGTTACTAAATATTTACTACTAAGATACATTACACAATCAATTACGTTTCACAACTAAATTGTACAGTGGGATGCGACAAAAGATACATTGAAACACACACCTGATTTAATAAACCTACAAAATTAATCAGGGTTCGTGACAAGCAGATCAAAACAATGTAATAAAACTCACCACGTGAAATGCTTCATTTCCGTTACTTCATAGTAACATTAATGAGCAAGAAATCACTTGGTTACGCGGCCACGCACCGCCAAACAGCGAAGGCCATTCGACCACAAACCACACCACAACCACCCCACGCCTCAGCACATTTCATTCAGAGAAACACCCGGCGAGGTGGCTCAGGGCATACACAGATGTCACTGCAGCGCCTCTGACCGGGAGATCCTAGGATTCCAGTCTCCTTGATAGAAGTATTTTCGACACTGGCTACAGTTTGGAATTCTAGCGGCCGGCTGCACTGATCCGTAGTTTTCAGTCTTTTTTCCACCTACACCAAGCGAATCCCGGGGCTTTTTGTGCCGGAGCAACACAAACTTACACATGCATACTGTAGCGTCATAGCACTAGGCGCGACCGACCGCACAAGTCATGCAAGGGGGAGGGGTTGGTCCTCTCGTGCCGCGCAGGGGCGGATGGACCCCCGGGGTCTCTCGAGGGTCTCTCCGCTGGGGGCGTGTCTGAGAAGGCGGCTGTCCGTTCGCACAAGGGATGTGTGACGACAGAAATCGTCTGCAGATGGACGGCATCCATCTGCAACCGGCCCAAATCTCGAGAGAAAATGACGCTTTGTGCGAGGGAGGTCGGTCACGTGATGCCTCGCAAGGGAGGCGGGTGGAATAAGCTTCCTTGGCAGTCGAGTTTGACTGTAGCGATGTGCGGAGGTGATCGCGAGCAGCGTCTTGCGAGGCGTGGCTTCTCGCCACGGGACAAGAGACCAGGGGCGGCGCTAGTGTAACGAGCTGGGGTTGTCTTGGCAAATACTGAGGCGGCTCGTCTCAGGAGTCGGAGAGCTGTGGAGAGGAGAGTTCCTTAGGAGTGTACATAGTGTAATAAACTATTGTAAATCAATATGTACAGTAAATTCCTTGTCTGTGTTCTTCCTCATCTCATGACGACGTCACAATACACTACACTAACACACATGACAGGAGACCGGTCGGGAGCTTAGAGCTAGTCCCGGAGGGCAATGCCCCACTGGTGGGAGATACCTGGTTGGGGAAAACCCCACTAACCGACATGTACGTCGGCGCCTGATCTCGTCACCTAGCGAGGGAAGATCACCGCCATCTTCCAAGGAAAAACATGCACTATTCTTGCGACACTAATAACCCGAGCAGTTGACGCGCTCGGAATCACTAATCAATCAAACACTCCATTAACCTTGGCCTGCTCCCTACTCTTCCAGCCTCGCTCCCGCCCCCAACCAGATGAATGTAATAAAACTCACCACGTGAGATGCTTCATTTCCGTAAATTCATAGCAGCATTCATCAGCAAGAAATCACTCCGTTACGCGGCCACGCGCCGCCAAATACCGAAGGCCATTCCACCACAAACCACACCACGACCACCGCCCCCCCCCCCCTGCGCGGCGGGCGGGCGACGGGTTCATCAATCACCCGCGACCGGGGGGGGCGGAGGGGGGCACGACAACTTACTTTACAAGGGCCCCGCCCCCCCCCGTCACGGACCGGCAGCGGAGCGCCCCCGAAGCCGCCGCGGAATTAAAATCTTTTGTCAGCATAACTCGCGCGCCCGCGGGGGGCCCTTGCCGGGACCTGTGGGAGGTCGGAGGGCGCCGACGCCCCGCGCCGATGCGCCTCATGAATAAAGACGCCCCGCGATGCGGCCCAGTGGCCTACGCGCCCCCTCCCCCGCCCCGCCACACAAACACTCCAGCGAACGGGTGGAATGCGCTGCACAACGACTCTCAATAATAATAATAATAATAATAATAATAATAATAATAATAATAATAGTACTCATAATGATAAGTGTAATGTATTGTTGAGGCATCGACAGTCCCTAGATCTGCTCCTTACGTAGCTGGTTGCAACCTGGAGTAGATTTTATTTTGAACCGACTCAGAACATCTTTAGTCGTGATGTAGTGGAATAATAATAATAATAATAATAATAATAATAATAATAATAATGTGTGTAGTATTGTAGAGGCACCGGCAGTCCCTAGATCTGCTCCTTAGGAAGCTGGTTGCAACCTGGAGTAGACTTTATATTCAGCTGACTCATAACATCGTTAGTCGTGATGCAGAGGGAACAATAACAACAACAATAATAATAATAATAATAATAATAATAATAATAATAATAATAATAATAATTACTACGCTGTTTAGAAATAAAAATAAATATCCTCGATAGTAGCTTTTTGTAATTACATTTACGAAAACTCTACAAAAACAATAGAATAATAAATAAGTTAAGTAAGTAGTTTAGTGTATTTTAGCAACAGTAAGTAATTAATTAGTAATGTAGAAGTTATGATAAATTAATACTAAATTATCAATAGTAAAAACCATATTTATTTATAAATGTCTTGTAATTGTATGAGAATTATCTGTTGTTACTTGCCATTTTCTAAAGACAATTAAAATTTCCTTCTTTTGCTTCTTTTCTTATAACATTTCAATAATTCAAGAAGTTACACATGTTAAGGAAGTTGGGTCAGATAAGCTTAGCAAACAAAATCGAAGATTCGATGTTACCAATAGGACTCGCTTCGCTCGCGCGTTCCCAAGTCGACGGGGCGACCCCGGCCGCCGACCTCCGCCAATAAAGGTCAACTATCCCGAGGGCGCCCGCCACGCACATTACGCCTGAATGCAGCTTCGCCTGACTTATTTTGCTCGCGTAACTACCACTCAAGTATTTCTTCTTAATTAAATCCCCGCATTCCACTGGTTCATTTCCCCTTAATTATGTTTTAGCTCTTTGTCAAGGAAAAATACTGCCCTGTCGCCGTCACCCGTCCCCCACTACCCCCTTCGCCGAATTCCTTCTTTGTTGCTCGTGAACACCAAGGGCCCAGCGCAATCCCACCCACCGATTCCCGCCCACGCATTCCGCTCTCCCCTGCATCCGCCCCCCTCGTGTCCCTCTCTTCCCCCCCCTCTCCCCCCTCCCTCCCCCTCCCCTTCCCTCTCCCCCTCCCCTCCCTCTCCCCTCCCCCTCCCTCTACCCTCCCCCCTCCCCTCCCCTCCCTCTCCCCCTCCCCTCCCTCTCCTCCACCCCTCCCTCTCCCCCACCCCTCCTTCCCTCTCCCCCTCCCTCACCCCCCCTCTCCACCACTCCTCCTTCCCTCTCCCTCTCCCCGCCTTCCCTCTCCCCCACCCCTCCTTCCCTCTCCCCCCTCCCCTCCTTCCCTCTCCCCCTCTCTCCTCTGTCTCCCCCCCTCCCTCTCCCCCTCCCCTCTCTCTCCCCCTCCTCTCCCCCACATCGTGGAATTGTAGAAATCACATCGTAGAATTCATCCAGACAATTGGTATTTTTATTAAAATGCTGCCATTTTACATATGACGGCAACAAATTCGGGACACTAGAGTTTGAAAAACACCCCAAACCGGGTTGAAACGTTAAGCAATGTATAAAAATAAATAAATTGTTATAAAATTACCACGTCTGTTTTATTAAGGTCATTAAACTATTGCAAATACTAAGCTATACAACAGAGGTATATATTCATTAAAATGAAACTATCAAAATTCACTACTTTTATTTATATTCGTTTTTCTGTAAATAATTCTCGAACATAATATGTTACAAGTCTCACTAGAAATAGATTTTTTTAAATAATAAATTTTTCTCAACTGCTTAAACACTTACTAAGTTCTCGATTTATTTCAACGTTTCCAAACACCCCGAAGGAACCTTTCCCCGCCGAAAACCTCGCCCTTGCTCGGCGCGGCCTGTCAGGCAGCTTTCACTCGCCGGCAGCGCCGCCGCGGCGATAAGCAGAACTCCATATCCGCCTCGGAAGCACCGACTGTGCTCGGCTGGCAGCGGGCCTTATTTCCTCTGCGGAGGACTTGTGCACACGGCCCGCGGCCGTCTTCCCTCGCAGGCCCACGGCGACGTCGCGGCCACGCACAACGGGGCAGGCTGCTCGATGGTAGGCACGGTGGAAGATATATAGGTGTATTCACTCCCAGTCTAAAACTGAAGCCTATGTGGCAGAGGCGTATCTAGATATTTAAGCGCCCATGGCAAGCATAGAATTCGCGCCCCTGTCAGGATAATTCAAATTAGGGGTGTTATTTGTTTTAACGGGTATACTCTAAATAGCGCCCCCTGAGTGTGGCGCCCATAGCACGTGCCATGTCTGCCGCACCGTAGATACGCCACTATATGTGAGGCTAGTTCTCACAGTTCTCGCATATAAGCGCCGCGATCTTTGGGTCTCAATGGGCAAGGTCGACCTATCATAGCTCGTGATCCATTCGACAGCTCTGTGGCCAGCTGATTTCTAATTTCAAGTCAGTGATTTGGCGCTTCGCGGTGGAATTGGGAAAGTCCAAAGCGAACAGTTACGATAATGGGTAGGAAATGTTTTGTAAAACTGTGTAATAGCCACAGTTTAAGATGTCATCTTAAGATGTATATCTTATACCGCGATCCAAACCGATCGGTCGCACCTTACGGACAAACGAGCTTCAGAAAATTTGTCCGTAAGGCGGCAAGTTGACACACCATCTTACACCGTGACGGTAGGGTATGAGTACCAGAGTTGCCAACCGTCCCGGTTTTGTTGGGACAGTCACGATTTTTTTGTATTCGTCCCGGATTGCAGCAGTAACCTAGTCGGGACGGCAACTGTCCCCATATTTGAGTCTTTTCATTTAAAAAGTTAATTTTTTTATAAAATTGATTTTTATAATAATTTTAAGATTTTTTGAATTCGAAGCTCAAAGCAAAGAAAATACATAAAATTGCATTTTTTGCCCTTAATTTTCCAAAATTTACCCTGGACCCTGCCGAGGGGGGCTTTCAGGTGGTTGGACCCGAGTGACGATTTTATCTAGATAAAAGTTGGTAACCCTGATGGGTACCGTCACGAGCGGTTCTAGAAGACGTGGACGTTTTTAGGCGCGTAAATAGCAAATAGACGTTGTGATAATCGAGGTAATAACAGAGTAGAAGAATACAGCCAACTGTTATTTGCGTTTTCGGCCGTGTGTGGAGCAGTACTTTACAATATACCATAACTAGACATCCGATGTTTTGGCCCTAACAAATCGCCTTTTAGGCGCCTAAAAAGACACTGAAAATGTTAAGGAGAATTCAAAAGACTGGGAAGTGCAAGAAATTGCTTTATTTGGAACAACCCACATTTTGCGCAAAGTATTGTAGAGGCACCGACAGTCCCTAGATCTGCTCCTTAGGTAGCTGGTTGCAACCTGGACTAGATTTTTGTATTCAGCCGACTCATAACACAGTTAGTCGTGATGTAGTGAAAAAAAACCAATAATAATGAATTTCATGAAATAATGCACGCTGTGAAAAGAGCCTCCCATTATCCTAAACAACTTCCTCGTCACAGTCGCCACGATGTCCAACAAGGCACGCACGTCCCCATCACAATGGCGGCCTTCGAATTATTCCACCGCAGCAGCGCCGCCAGTGGGCCTGGCGTATTTGTATTCCGGCGCCCTCGAGGCGGCGGCGGAGGTGTCATCCCAAGCGCCCGCGGTGTCGCGCGCGATGGCCGCGCGGATAACGCGCGCTGTTGCCGCCTCCGCCCCTTGCCCCGCCGCTCCCTTCACGCGCCGCGTCACTCCAGGCGCAGCGGCCGGTGCTGCCGCTGAAGCGCTGCCGGGTGGCTACATGTGAAGGGATTCTAAAGTGTGTGGCGCGTCGGAGTGGTCTAGTGTGAAGGCTGTCATTTAGAACTGTTCCGCAGGCGATGGCTTGGAAGCGCCTCTGAGCCACCGCATCACGAATCCCCCGCTCGTGTGAATTCCAACCAATGCTTTGCTATCAGGAGCGTAGCTAGGAGTGACTTCATGTGAAGGGATTCTAAAGTCAGTGGCGCGTCCGAGTGATCTAGTGTGAAGGCTGTCATTTAGAACCATGTTCTGCTGGCTGTAGCACGGACGAGCGGCTGCGCTGCTGGTGGCGGGATTTCCTCACCGAGCGCCACAGCTGCACGACTGCGCCACTTGTGTGAACACCTCCATTTAAACCAATACTTTACCCGCAGACGCTGCTGAGTGACACCATGCGAAACAATTGTAAAGAGAGTGGCGCGTGCGTGTGGTATAGTGTGAAGGCCGACATTTAGAACTGTGTTCCGCTCGCGGTGGTGGGGAATCGTGTCTGCGCCACCGCATCACAATCCGCCGCTCGTGTGAATACCCCCAACCAATGCTTTGCTATCAGAAGCGCCGTTCGGAAGCGCTGCTGAGTGGCGCGTCTGCTGGCAAAACGTTGGTTGAAATGCAGGTATTCGCACGAGGGGCGCACTCTCGCTACCACCAGCACAGACATGCTCCCGCGTCACCGACAGCGGAACAGAGTTCTAAATGGCAGCCTTCACACTAGACCACTCCGACGCGCCACTGACTCTAGAATCCCTTCACATGGAGCCACTCAGCAGCGCGTCCGAGTGGCGCATCTCCAGGCAAAGCATTGGTTTAAATGCAGGTATTCACATGAGTGAAGGAGTTGCGCTGCTGTGGAGCTTAGGTCCCTTCACACGGCGCCACTCAGTAGGGCTTCCGAGTGGCGTTCCTGATAGCAAAGCATTGGTTGGGGGTATTCGCAGGAGCGGCGGATTCGGGAAGTGGTGGCGCAGACACGATTCCGCGCCACCACCAGCAGAACAGAGTTCTAAATGACAGCCTTCACACAAGACCACTCCGACGCGCCACTGACTTTAGAATCCCTTCACATGGAGCCACTCAGCAGCGCTTCCGAGTGGCGCATCTGCCGGCAAAGCGTTGGCGTAAACGAAGGAATTCACACGAGCGTTGGAATCGTGCAGACGCGCTTCCAAGTCATTGCCAGCGGAACACAGTTCTAAATGGCGGCCTTCACACTACTAGGCCACTCGGACGCGCCACTGAACAAATTTTCATTGGCTGGCGGCCGTTCGGCTACCGGATCCCACAGTGGTGTAGCTCACGAATCCTTCCTCTCTCGCGGTCACTGACGGTCGGCAGTGGCTGCATGTGAAGGGCTTCCCGCTTCTCGGAGGTGCCACTGAGAAGCTTCATGTGAAGGCAGCCTTTCAGCGATGCCCGCACCTTCCGCGCAGCGGCTACTCGTTTTGTATTGCTCTTTTAAATGCATTCACCCATACTACAATTGGATGGACGGATTTGAGGGGAGAGTTCCACAATTTGTTGCTACTACTGGAGCGATTGCCACAAAATTTTGAAAAAAACGTTTGAATTAAACGAGATAAAATTGCGGGGGAGGGCGATCCCAAAGTGTGGTACCTCAGATTTAGTTTCACCCTAAAAAATTGAGTTGCAGAAAAAAATATGCAACCCGCGTTGCATCTAGGCGCAATACTTTGCAGCCAATTTGAGTGGGGCCGGGCAGAGAGGGCGAAGTGGGTAGCATTCAGTGTAGGTGGGAAGCGCCTGGGGCCTGCGGGGAATTGATTTATTGATTGAGTGGTGATCCCGCGAGCGTCAACTGCTAAAGTGATTAGCTCCGTAAGTGCAGTGCAGGTTTTTATCGCGAGAGGAGGCAGCAATCTTCGCCTTCTGAATGGCGAGATCCGACGCCGACCTACCCGTCGGCTTTTCCCCAACCAGGTATCTCCCACCAGTGGGGCACCGCCCCAACCCGGCGAAGCTCTACGAAGTGGAAAACAGCGGCAGCAAAATTATAATGGAAAAACCTATGACTGCGGGCGCCTACGGGAGCATAAGTGCTGCGGGATGGAAGTTCATTAGTTACGTAACATTGCATACTCTTTATTATTATTATTATTATTATTATTATTAAATATTCGCTGTCTTGTCTGGACGGAGGACCACAGCCGCCTCAAATTGCACTGAATGCGGCCGAAAAAGGTTTATGCGAAAATAAATTCTTACGATGGAGAACCAACGCCTCACATGCATTTCTATTAAATATACTCGCAAATTACAGTAGTAAGAAATTATACAAAATTTGTGGATCTCGGAAGCGAATTAACCAAATTTCCAAACAAATCTATGGTCAATCCATAATTTAAGAAAGAAAAGTATCCCAAAAGATTATTTAAATACGTCACCTGTGTTGACGTCACACACGACTAGCGTACGAGCTCCAAGAACTCACCTAAAACAAAGAACAGAAAACAACAATCGTGAATACATTACATTAACGTATTAATAGTAAACACTCTCAACTCAGTAACACACATTCATACTTCAAAAACAAAAATAAATTAAAAAGATCGCCAGATTATTCGAATGAAAAAAAAACCCATCGGACACGAGAATACAACAACGTACGAATGCGTATGAAAAGCACGTCATAAACACACAACAGAAACTGTGCTACAGCGAACTGCTATTTTTTGTTTTGTTTTGTCGGAAAGCGTTGCACTTTTTCACACAAGACAGCTAAATGGAGCGTGTGCGACGCGGGGCGGTTGTAGCGGCATTTCTGTTTCCGGGTACCGAATGCACCCGTGCTTACGTAACGTTTCCATGGCAACCTGCTCTCGGTCGAGTTCGCCCGGCAGATTAACTGAAATGTCATTTCGTCCTTTAACCTTCATTTGCATTATTATTTCTGACGCGTTGGCACCAACCGCGGTGAGGCGATCCGAATTTACGTTGCCATATATTTAAATAACAGATTCTCGTTCTCGTGGAAATGTGGAATGAAGTCGCTGGGTTTTAAATTCTGCAGGGTTGATAAACCCTCTGGAAATGCTACTTTACTTTCACTATGTTTGTAGTTATTTATTTTTGACTGGTTTACCTCTGAAACTGTGTCGTTCCAGAGGGGACAACTGATTAGATCGTCGCGTCCAAGAACCATTGCTTTGGTTCACATTGCTTGTTCACAATTCTCTCACCACCGCGCTGGCTGGCGTGGGTTCTTCCGTTTGACGCTGACAACTTGGTATCAATCAAGTGTCCCATGTTATCCTCGATGCAGCCCTCAGACCCTTATACAGTCGACTCTGGTTATTGTGAACTTCTGGGGACTAAATTGTTTGGTTCACTATATCAGAGGTTCACTATATCTGATGTCAAAATTAAATATATCTCCATTACGATTGATTTTATTAATATACAGAAAAATTCATAAACAGCACAAACTGAAAATTTCAATTTATTTATTTGTACTCTTGAATTGTTTGCTTCGTACTTTTTTCATTATATCCTTCTCCAGAGTTTCTGCTATCTCCATATTTGATTCTGCATTATCCTTTGACTCTATCGTAATGCAGTCTTGATACCTTGCAATGCCTTTTACACTGTTGGAACACCATTCCACTCTCCGAAGGAGTTTTTAATCGACTAATGACATACGAGATCCAATTTATTTCCAGGACTTATTTCCTAGGTTCACTAAAGCGGAGGTTCAGGTTCACTATAACCGAATCTTCTTACGCTTATTTGTAATGTAAGTGAAACGGGACCATTAAGTGAATTAAGGCTACTATAATCGAGGGTTCAGTATATCCGAGTTCACCACAGCCGGAGTCAACTGTACTATGTTCTTTCTTTATCTTACACACGTGGCCCTCAGGTCTCTCGATCTCTTTACACCGGTAAATAGGGGAACACTTCATAGATGACAGCATCTAGGTAGCGCGAGCTCTGGCCTGGAGACCTCTACTGAGCAGAAACTTCTATATAATTATGTTGGGATATACTTTAGTGATCAGAGACACAAAGAAATGTACATATTACTAGAGTAAGTAACTCAGCGTTGCCTAAATATTTATTTACACCAGTCATCTATTAATAAGGGAAACGAATGAATTCCTCCTGTACTGTCCAATGAAAGTCGTTTTATTTATATTTTAATTTCTAACTTTTATAATTTATTTTCTTCTTTTGGAACTAATACTACAATTATTATGTTTTATATTGATTCGTATCTTTTAATCCTGTAAATCAATCTTTTCATTGAGAGTCGCTTTTTTGATAACTTTGTATGTCTACTTCTTCGCAATCAAATTATTATTACATTATTATATTGTATTAATTTATTATTATTATTATTATTATTATTATTATTATTATTATTATTATTATTATTATATACCCGCTCCGTCCAGATCTCTGCTTCACTCAAGCCGACCTGATTGTGCCCCTGCCCAATCTGCTGTCCAGCAGTCCCTAAACACGTAAGTGAATTGTAAGCTGTATTAAACAAGTTAACCTAATTTAGTACAAAGTAACATTTTAAATTACGTAATATTTTAAATCACGAAACTACTATATTTTCCTCGGACGCTCGTGAATACAAATAGTTGCAATCATTCACACGAGTTCCAGTATGTAGCACACACAAACGCATATACATCCAGTAAATATTACTTACCACTAATGGCACCAATTAAGACGCCAAACACGAGAAAGCCACCACAAACGCAACATATAACGTGCTGGGTAATGTGGTGGGTATTTTATTGCAAAAGATAGTGACTTCTTTTAAATACTTTGGCCAAGTAGAGTATTTATTATGTAATCAAAAATTCTCGAAGATTTTTTAAATGATCAATACAGATAATTGAAAAAATGACCTTGTCACAAACATAATTCGTTTTACCTGTGCGTGCTGAGGTTGCCTGCACCCGTCCGTGTGACAGGAGAAAACATTTGAGGAACTCTGACTGAAGTGGATCGCACACAATGGTAGCGTACGCTCCTCTTTACGGCTATGCAAATATTCGGCTTTCATTTACATTTGAATTGGGGTACAGAGATCATCCATATTGATCGAATTTGTTATGAGATTCTACATATTCAATCGTTTGTTTGTGTTGTTGACTTCTCAAATGGTAATTCTTTTCTGCGACGAAACTAACTTGTGGATATTACGCCATCAACTTTTTAGTCAGTATAAACAGGTGATAAAATAATATAAATGAATATAAAATAGATACACTCTTGTTTTAAGAAAACACTTTATTTTAAAGATTGATATTCATTTTTAAAGAGAAGTCGAGTAATGAAGTGCTATATTTTTAAATTCATTACAATTGCACAAATCATAATACTAGCTTCTTATTTAAAATTCACTTCAAAAGAATCAAATTTATATTTTTATTGATGTCAAGAAATAAGTACACTATTTAAAACAACAAGAACGGAAATAAGATGGTTTGGACTGATATTTTTCAGTCAAGAATTTTTATCTTTCTTCTTTCCCTCACTATTAAGCAAATCTATTATTTATTACATGCCTGCAACATATCTAAACGAATTAAATACGTAAGTTCTAAATCAATTCACTAATTAAGTGCGCACCCGCGCTTGTAAGTGTAAGTCTGATTAAGAAAGGTGTAAAGTTAGGACAAGGAACAGGAAGGAAAGATCGCGCGCTGTCCGTGGCCCGTTTGTTAGGGTACTGCTCCGGCATTCGCGTGGTATTGATCGGAGAAACCACGGAAAACTACCGATCAGAGCAGCCGGCCGCTAGAATTCTCCTTCAGACAGCGACTGAAATCGAACTAGTGTCGATAATCCTGCCACCGTGGGGAGTGGAATCTAGGACCTCCCGGTCAGAGGGACTGCAGCGACATCAGGTGGATGCACTGCGCCATTAGAGGCTATATGCCCTCACCGGGACATACAATTGCTACATATAAACACAAATCTTCTACTTAGCACCTAAATATTGTAAGTTTCAAAGGCGCAAAACCCGTCCAGACGCTTCGTTTTCGTCGTGGGAGGTCCGCGCGAGGTGTCGAGAGTGCCTCCCTTGCCAGACGCCCCGCGCTGCGCCGCGCCAGGCAGAGTCTTTAACGCGCCGGGCAGAGTCTTTAACGCGCCAGGCAGAGTCGCCCCGTGTCCCGGCGAGCGCCCGTCTTGTGTCATTCGTCTTCATCCCGCGACGGGTACACGCGCCTTCGCCCCGCGCTAAGACAACTGACGCGCGCGCCGCGGGGCTCGTTACGCGTTCAAACGCGCATTAGCGCTCGGACGCCAGGAAAAACCGGCGGCGCTACACCGCACTTGCTTTCTCGAATTCTTTGTAAAGGCGGCTCCACACCTTCGGTATTCGCCGAGCAGTGGGCTACCGCTCGCCCGATCCCCAACAGCTCATATGTTCGGCGAATGTTCGCTCCCTTTGATGCGTCCAAAAGACCGAGACGCGGCGGGTAGGGCGAGCGCCGAATGTTCGTCACTCGGCAAATTGCAAGCGACCCATCCACACTACTATGGATTCGGCGAGCGGTTGCTCGCTGTTCGCCGAATAGCGAATGTGTGGATCCGCCTTAAGACCGTCAGGCGATGGGTAGGGCGAGCGCCGAATGTTCGTCACTCGGCAAATTGCAAGCGACCCATCCACACTACTATGGATTCGGCGAGCGGTTGCTCGCTGTTCGCCGAATAGCGAATGTGTGGATCCGCCTTAAGACCGTCAGGCGATGGGTAGGGCGAGCGCCGAATGTTCGTCACTCGGCAAATTGCAAGCGACCCATCCACACTACTATGGATTCGGCGAGCGGTTGCTCGCTGTTCGCCGAATAGCGAATGTGTGGATCCGCCTTAAGACCGTCAGGCGATGGGGAGGGCGAGCGCCGAATGTTCGTCACTCGGCAAATTGCAAGCGACCCATCCACACTACTATGGATTCGGCGAGCGGTTGCTCGCTGTTCGCCGAATAGCGAATGTGTGGATCCGCCTTAAGACCGTCAGGCGATGGGGAGGGCGAGCGCCGAATGTTCGTCACTCGGCAAATTGCAAGCGACCCATCCACACTACTATGGATTCGGCGAGCGGTTGCTCGCTGTTCGCCGAATAGCGAATGTGTGGATCCGCCTTAAGACCGTCAGGCGATGGGTAGGGCGAGCGCCGAATGTTCGTCACTCGGCAAATTGCAAGCGACCCATCCACACTACTATGGATTCGGCGAGCGGTTGCTCGCTGTTCGCCGAATAGCGAATGTGTGGATCCGCCTTAAGACCGTCAGGCGATGGGTAGGGCGAGCGCCGAATGTTCGTCACTCGGCAAATTGCAAGCGACCCATCCACACTACTATGGATTCGGCGAGCGGTTGCTCGCTGTTCGCCGAATAGCGAATGTGTGGATCCGCCTTAAGACCGTCAGGCGATGGGGAGGGCGAGCGCCGAATGTTCGTCACTCGGCAAATTGCAAGCGACCCATCCACACTACTCTGGATTCGGCGAGCGGTTGCTCGCTGTTCGCCGAATAGCGAATGTGTGGATCCGCCTTAAGACCGTCAGGCGATGGGGAGGGCGAGCGCCGAATGTTCGTCACTCGGCAAATTGCAAGCGACCCATCCACACTACTATGGATTCGGCGAGCGGTTGCTCGCTGTTCGCCGAATAGCGAATGTGTGGATCCGCCTTAAGACCGTCAGGCGATGGGGAGGGCGAGCGCCGAATGTTCGTCACTCGGCAAATTGCAAGCGACCCATCCACACTACTATGGATTCGGCGAGCGGTTGCTCGCTGTTCGCCGAATAGCGAATGTGTGGATCCGCCTTAAGACCGTCAGGCGATGGGGAGGGCGAGCGCCGAATGTTCGTCACTCGGCAAATTGCAAGCGACCCATCCACACTACTATGGATTCGGCGAGCGGTTGCTCGCTGTTCGCCGAATAGCGAATGTGTGGATCCGCCTTAAGACCGTCAGGCGATGGGGAGGGCGAGCGCCGAATGTTCGTCACTCGGCAAATTGCAAGCGACCCATCCACACTACTATGGATTCGGCGAGCGGTTGCTCGCTGTTCGCCGAATAGCGAATGTGTGGATCCGCCTTAAGACCGTCAGGCGATGGGGAGGGCGAGCGCCGAATGTTCGTCACTCGGCAAATTGCAAGCGACCCATCCACACTACTCTGGATTCGGCGAGCGGTTGCTCGCTGTTCGCCGAATAGCGAATGTGTGGATCCGCCTTAAGACCGTCAGGCGATGGGGAGGGCGAGCGCCGAATGTTCGTCACTCGGCAAATTGCAAGCGACCCATCCACACTACTATGGATTCGGCGAGCGGTTGCTCGCTGTTCGCCGAATAGCGAATGTGTGGATCCACCTTAAGACCGTCAGGCGATGGGGAGGGCGAGCGCCGAATGTTCGTCACTCGGCAAATTGCAAGCGACCCATCCACACTACTCGGGATTCGGCGAGCGGTTGCTCGCTGTTCGCCGAATAGCGAATGTGTGGATCCACCTTAAGACCGTCAGGCGATGGGGAGGGCGAGCGCCGAATGTTCGTCACTCGGCAAATTGCAAGCGACCCATCCACACTACTCGGGATTCGGCGAGCGGTTGCTCGCTGTTCGCCGAATAGCGAATGTGTGGATCCACCTTAAGACCGTCAGGCGATGGGGAGGGCGAGCGCCGAATGTTCGTCACTCGGCAAATTGCAAGCGACCCATCCACACTACTCTGGATTCGGCGAGCGGTTGCTCGCTGTTCGCCGAATAGCGAATGTGTGGATCCACCTTAAGACCGTCAGGCGATGGGGAGGGCGAGCGCCGAATGTTCGTCACTCGGCAAATTGCAAGCGACCCATCCACACTACTCGGGATTCGGCGAGCGGTTGCTCGCTGTTCGCCGAATAGCGAATGTGTGGATCCACCTTAAGACCGTCAGGCGATGGGGAGGGCGAGCGCCGAATGTTCGTCACTCGGCAAATTGCAAGCGACCCATCCACACTACTCGGGATTCGGCGAGCGGTTGCTCGCTGTTCGCCGAATAGCGAATGTGTGGATCCACCTTAAGACCGTCAGGCGATGGGGAGGGCGAGCGCCGAATGTTCGTCACTCGGCAAATTGCAAGCGACCCATCCACACTACTCTGGATTCGGCGAGCGGTTGCTCGCTGTTCGCCGAATAGCGAATGTGTGGAGCCGCCTTACGAGCCCGTCCATAAATTACGTAACGCAAATTTGGCGTATTTTCAATACCCCCTCTCTCCCCTGTAACGCGCATTTGAAGCCCCCTCTAATAATTACGGAACGCTAGGGTCAAAACCCCCCATTGCAATAAGTAAAAATCAATTATAAATCAGAAAAAACGAGTTGTATTAATTGAATTTCTATAGTATTAAAATGTATGATAATTAAAGCGAGAAACAGTTGGTGATACCTACTGCAAATTACAATAAGATTGTGGACAACTTTTGAATGATATAAGGACGCGTATGCGAGAATATTTCTGATCCGCGCACACGCCGTCGTGGATAACGCTTAGAATTCACTGTGCCAAGTTAATTGGATTCTAGAATGCACTATAGATCAGTTTTGAATATTTTCTTCTTAAAGTATCAGATTCAATCTGTATCATTGATGAAAACTGTTTCCATTCATTGTAACAATTTATACATCATAACGTGTTCAAACTGATTATATTTTTAATTTTATTTGTTCATATGTTAATGGCTTAGTATACGACGACAGCATATACCGAATCATTTCAATGAATGTTGAAATATTTTAAAAACAAGTATCAGCAATACGTTAAACTAAACAATGACCTTACCGCCATGTAACGCAGCGTAACGTTGCCTCAAACCCCTTTCCCCTCTTTAGCGTTACGTAATTCATGCATGACCCCTAACCGTTACGTGATATTATACCATTTATTGAATACGCGAAAGCTTTTTCATCCCGCAAAAACATTTGCCCTAACTGGGATGCGAACGCCAATGCTTTACCTCCATGATCAGGTTAAGGGTTTGGGGCAATGAAAAGAGTTCAAGCCTCCCGATAAGCGAAAATGTAATAACTATTTTGGTGTAAGTGTGGCTTATCATTTTAATATAAATCTTCATATTTATGAAGGGCTTGCAGCAGTAACAAGATTAAGCTACACCAGTCACAACAAACCTCCTCTTTTTCGTTTATATTAATATCTCTATTTTGGACGCAGTGGCTTTCATGTTACTACTGCCCAAGGCCATCGTAAATATGAATAAGACATAACAAGATAAGCCACACTTTTACAAACATTCATATATTAATATTTACGAAGCGAGTATTACGAGAATCTTGCTGCGGCAAGAGAGGCTTATCTTGTTACTGGTCCAAGCCCTACATAAATGTGAACAAATACAACAAAAAGATAAGCCATACTTTCTCTAAAACTAGGATATTAACATTTACGAATACCGGGTGTCTTGCTGTATCTGTTGTGACTTATCTTGAAACTGCTCCAAAGCCTTTATACACTTGGAACACTTTTTTAGCAAATAGAAAATTTATATACGCAAATATTTGAATGGAAAATTGTCACATTTCAACGGAAAAATCAATTATTATAAATTCCTGTGTCGGAGAGTTTCTGATAGCTGAAAAGCATTTTTGCTCCTTGTAATTATTAAAACGCAGAAAAATATAGCCATACATTTTTGCGCTGAAAATTATAACATATTTCAAATGTATTACTGCAGCTCAGTATTCAACTCTATCGCTCTTTTTATATAGAAGCACTTGCTATTGTTTGAGTGTAGTACTGACGACCATTCCCTACTCTTGAATGTAAATTGTATCTTCTTTCAATGCAACTGTACACTATGCTCTGCAAGTATTTTAACCAATTAAACAAAGTCTCACAACAAGCACTCAAGTACTAAAAGCAAGACAAAAGCAAATGTTACTTCAGTCGGATTACACAACCGATTCACCTAACAGCTAGAAGCTTTAATACGCAAATTGGGAGATAAATACACAACGTGAGACTGTCACCACTGGATGTAAAGTGTTGTCACTTCCTAGCAGTGGAAGAATGACGAAAATGAGAAAAGTAAGCTTCCAAAGGCGACAGTCAAATACAAACGTAGAGGGAAAACTACTGAACAATGCACAGAGACACGAGAAAGAAGTAACCAATTGTAAAGCATTTCCCAAGGGAGCGGATCCAGAGACAAATTTTGGGAGGGGAAATTAAAAATGTTTTGGTCGAATGTGTTATTGCAGACTTTGTAAAATATCGCGGGCAACACTCAGCTCAGTTTGCGATGCCATTTTATTCGTTTTAATGATTATCCGAAAATGTTTTTGCTTGAAAGTTTCGTGAACAGTTAAAATTAACAATTACAGCAAAATTTGAGGGGGGGGGGAATTTCTCTTAATTTAATGCGCCTTATTTCCCACAACTATCTCCCTTGAGTGATTATTGTGTGTTTCTGAGCATGTCAACTGCTGTGCGCACGTTTCTTAGTGTAGTATGTGTGATATCTCGAGAAATGTCGGTGTTACTGCCCCGATATAACGTAAGACATAGCGCTGACCTACACCTTGGCTTGCGGGGTTTCCCCTTCCAGATATTTCCACCAGCGGAGCACTGCCCCAGCCGAGGCAAGCTCGAACACTAAGCTATGGTGTCGGCTCCTTGACATCTGCGGTAGGGTAACGCATGTACTTGTGTAAGGTAAGAGAAAACAAGCATTTGTAAGGATCTATCACGCGTGGTCCCTGGCCCCATTGATAGAGTACTGCTCTGGCATTTGCCTGGTATTGGTCGGAAAAAACAGGGAAAACTACCCATCACAGCAGCCGAATTCTCGTCCAGTCAGCGGCTGAATTTGACCTAACTATCTTAGCTAGCATCAAAAATCCGTCACCGTGACGACGGTGTGGTAGTGTGGTGTCTGTGTTAGTGTAAGTAAGGGGTGGGGAAAGGACAATGTAGAGTAAGGAAAGATCGCGCACGGCCCCTGGCCAGTTCGTTAGGGTACTGCTCCGCATACGCCTGGTACTGATAGGAGAAACCACGGAAAACTACCGATCAGTGCAGCCGACCAGCAGACTTCTCCCCAAGACAGTCGCTGAACTAGCTGCCTTGGCTAGCGTCACCGTCGGGACTCGAACCCTAGGACCTCCCGGTTAGATTGATTGATTGATTCGTGTTTTCGGGCGCGTCAACTACTTAGGTCATTCGTCCCGAGAGTGTAGTGCATGTTTTTTCCTCGGGAGGTGGCGATTATCTTTTCCCCCGCTGGATGGCGAGATCCGGCGCCGACCTACCGTCGACTAGCGGGGTTTCCCCTCAACCAGGTATCTCCCACCAGCGGGGCACCGCCCCAGGCGGGACAAGCTTTAAGCTCCCGACCGGTCTCCCATGTGTGATAGTGTAGTGCATGAGTGCAAGTTAGTGTAAATAACAGGAGCGGATAGGACAAGGAAGAGGAAGGAAAGATCGCGCGCGGACCGTGGCCCGTTTGTTAGGGTACTGCTCCGGCATTCGCCTGGTGTTTATCGGACAAACCACGGAAAACTACCGATCAGAGCAGCCTGCCGCTAGAATTGTCCTCCAGACAGCGACCGAATTCGACCTAGCTGACAAGATAGTGTCGAAAATCCTGCCGCCGTCAGCACTCGAACCTAGGACCTCCCGGCTAGACGCACAGCAGTGGCATCAGTTGTGGCCCTGAGCTATCCTAGCCGGTAACTATCTCTTGCACAATGCACGCGTTCGCCAATAGAAACAAAAGCGCTCGCGGTTTTCCGATGCACGGCATTTGCTGGCGGGGCCCTTTTATCTGAAGCGGAATGACAAATGTCTCACGGTCGAATTGTGACGGTTATGGGGACAAAAGTTCCTTTGTGCGTTGCGCTCCCTGAATCATTGGTCAGTGACAGTCCTTCGGGATAATAATAGACATATGAAGAGCGAAATGTCGATACGCCCACGATTCCACGCACTTGATAAATTTCAGGAATCTGGGAACTACGCCATCGACATTCCGCGGCGCTGTTATTGCCAACGTAATTTTAAACGGAATGGATCTCATCGGTTTTCTCTCTTTGCTCTCATTACGAATATTACATTTTATATAATATTATATGTACTACTACCTCTTTTTTCCCACGTAAAAATGTTAGCAATATTCTCACGAATTGCTAGTTGCTAATCATATGAGTTATTTCGTAAACAATTTTACAATGAGCCGTGATACATCCAAGAATTATTTGATATGTATATCCCACTCGCATCCCCTTTAATGCGAGGTGAAAGGAAGATTAAGTACGAGCCGTAGCTACCTCGTTCCTGAAGGATCGCGGGTTCGAAACCCGACCGAGGATTGGATGTTTGTGTCCGTATACCACTACCGTTATCCCCAATGTTACATACAGTGGTCGCTATATAACCTTAGCAGTTGAAAATCGACCTTAAATAAGTAAAAAAAGATGTACAAGAGTAAGTCAAGTATCTGCACTTTCGTCCTAATTGCTTGTAGGTTGACCGTACAGCTTTGTGTACTTAGCAGCCTTAAGATGAAATCGTTCGATCTGCTTAGAGTAAGTTTAAGCTATATCAACAAATGTTCACTAGAGTTGTTGAGACGTAAACAGTGCTGCACCAAAAAAGAACAGACTTTCGTAATGCGTTTTTTTATTATGATCTGAATGTGTACTAAAATCTCCAGTTCTTAGAAGACTTCAGAACAATTTGGGTGTAAGGTTTTTCATTACTCAAGAGTTAACCAGTGGATTTAACTATTCAAAGCAATCTAACAAGCATACAGGATGAGAAAAAAGCAAGGTGGTTAGCCACTGATCCTAATATTGAGCAAGTGCTCGCCCTGATTCTGAATAGCCGATGAGTGACTACACACGTCAATCAGGTTCTGCACAAGAGAATGCGAAGATAAATTGTCAAAAGCCATTCTTTTGTTGCAAGACCTCGCGCATTCACACACCGGCGCCCAAGATCTTCAGAATCTGTATTTTGAGGAGTCAGAGCATTCCGGATGCAGTTCCGATCTTGTCATGTCTAATTACATAGGCACACAAAAAAAGTTGTCAGACCCAAATACTTCACATTTGTTTTTATATGCATTTCGACGAGCTGAATCCGAATCTAAAGCCTGAATTCCGTCACCACTTTTTTTTTTTTGCAAACAACTACCCTCAAATTTTTATAATCTAAATTTTACGGCGGTTTTGGCCCGGAGACATCAATTAATTAACAAACGATTCCGCACACGCAATTGATGTATTTCTATATTTACTATTCTCTACTTTTAAGACGCGTATCGCTTGTTTTGTGTTTCTAATTTCAACAAGCCAAGTCTCCTTTCACATATGTAATTTTATGTTCCAACCAATAATTTTTCATAGTTTGAGTACCTGATTTCTTTGAGAGCGTGTGTACACCAAGGGGCGCCGACGTGTTACAGCAGTTTTCACGCGCGTCATGCAATTCCCACCCGTCCGGTGCAGGGCGAAAGGGGCGAGCGGTGGCGCGGCGGAAGATCGAGAGCAATAACGCGCCCCGCCTGGCCCTCGTCCCAACGAGACGAGCGCGACATCTTGCGGCCGGCGCTCCTCGCGGCCCCGTTTCGCCTCCTCCGCGCGGCGCGGCAGCCGTTCGTTCCAATGCACGCCGAGCACCACCTCTTCACGGACCGCCTGCCGGCCGCCCGCCCGTTCGCGCAACCGCCCGGGACGCGCACTCGCACACTTTCTCGCTCTCTCCGCCACTGCCCCACAGTTCGCCCATTCACTCGCTCGCCCGCCTGCTGCCTACCGCTCGCCCATCCGCCCATTCACTCGCTCGCCCGCCTGCCTGCCTGTCGCTCGTCCGTCCGCCCATTCACTCGCATGCCAGCCCACTCGCTCGCCCGCTCCTTCTCCTGCTCGCTCGCTCTCCTGCTCGCTCGCCCTCCTGCTCGCTCGCTCTCCTGCTCGCTCGCTCTCCTGCTCGCTCGCTCTCCAGCTCGCTCGCTCTCCTGCTCGCTCGCTCTCCTGCTCGCTCGCTCTCCTGCTCGCTCGCTCGCCTGCTCGCTCGCTCGCCTGCTCGCTCGCTCTCCTGCTCGCTCGCTCTCCTGCTCGCTCGCTCTCCTGCTCGCTCGCTCTAATACTCGCTCGCTCTCCTGCTCGCTCGCCCTCCTGCTCGCTCGCCCTCCTGCTCGCTCGCTCTCCTGCTCGCTCGCTCTCCTGCTCGCTCGCTCTCCAGCTCGCTCGCTCTCCTGCTCGCTCGCTCTCCTGCTCGCTCGCTCTCCTGCTCGCTCGCTCTCCTGTTCGCTCGCTCTCCTGCTCGCTCGCTCTCCTGCTCGCTCGCTCTCCTGCTCGCTCGCTCTCCTGCTCGCTCGCTCTCCTGCTCGCTCGCTCTCCTGCTCGCTCGCTCTCCTGCTCGCTCGCTCTCCTGCTCGCTCGCTCTCCTACTCGCTCGCTCTCCTACTCGCTCGCTCTCCTACTCGCTCGCTCTCCTGCTCGCTCGCTCTCCTACTCGCTCGCTCTCCTACTCGCTCGTTCGCCTACTTACTCCATCGCATGTCCCCTCGCGCGTCCATGTACTACCTCGCTCGCCCGCTCGCTTCGTGTCTGCTTGCCAGAATCTACTTACCTATTCGCTCACCCGCCCATCTACTTACTCAATTATTTGATTTCATATTTGTTCACTCGTTCCTCCAGTTACTCGCTGGTTCCCTCATTTTCTTATTCACACGCTCATCCACCCATCTACTTACTCGCTCACATACCTGCGTACGCTCGCTTACCTATCTATTTAAAATCTCTCTCTCAGCCCGCCCTCCCGCTCAGTCAATCGCTTGCTCACTTATTCGCTCGCTCGCCAGGCTATTCGCTCGTTTGCCCACTTGCTCTCTCGCTCGTCAGCCACCCAGCCATCCAGCCTTCTCGCTAGCTCGCCTACCTGCTTGCACACTGGCTCCCCAGCCCACCTACTTGGTCACTCGTTCGCCAGCGCAACTAATTGGTCGCTCGTTCGCCAGCGCACCTACTTGGTCACTCGTTCACCAGCGCACCTACTTGGTCACTCGTTCGCCAGCGCACCTACTTGGTCACTCGTTCACCAGCGCACCTACTTGGTCGCTCGTTCGCCAGCGCACCTACTTGGTCGCTCGTTCGCCAGCCCACTAACTTGCTCGCTCGTTCGCTCACCTACGTGCTTGCTCACTCACGACACCCACCTACTTCCCGCGAGCCCACTTGCTCGCTTACCCACCCACCTACTTACTCGCTTGCTCGCCATCCCAATCGCTCGCTCGTTCGCCCACCTACTTACCGCAGCTCGTCCGCGTACTCGCTCGCCCGCCCGCACTCACTCGCCTCCCACCCCCCAAGAAGCCCTCCCTCCTCCCTCCCGCCCTGCGAAATCCCTCGCCGGGCCGTAAGGGCTGCTTCCCGCCCTCGCGCGCCGCAATCTGAATCCTCCCCGAGCCCTTTGAGGGCGGTCGCGATGTCCCCGCGAGAGGCGAATGTCTTTCGGGGGCTTGAAGGGCGCGGAGGCGGCAGCCCGCAGAGAAAGCAGACGACGGAATTTGAGGAGGTAATGTGATGGGACGGCCGCGAGAGTTGTTCTAGAAATGATACGGGCGCAAGACATGGTGAGAAGTGGGGGAAATGAATTGTTATGGTTGGTACTTCTGAGTTCTCAGAGGGCGGCGAACAATCGTAATCGTAACAGGAAATTATTATTATTATTATTATTATTATTATTATTATTATTATTATTATTACTACTCCCTGAATTCACGACTGCACATGTTAGGTCTCGCTTAAATTTAAAATATACTCCAAGTTGCAATCAGCTTTCATGGAGCAGATCTAGTGGCTGCGGGTACCTCTTCAACCCTGCACTGAAGGAGGTCTGTTCGCGATAATGCTGATGTCTTACACGTGCTACCATCTCTGCCAGTCGTTTGAAAAACCCGGGAGATTGGACATTACATAAAAGTACTTACAAACATCTTGCGGAATAAATCTCAGAGTTCGGGTGACTATCGGTACTTCCTTGTCAGTTACGACGTTTTGATTGCACAGCACAATATCCACAAGTAGACACTTTCTTTTCTCCGCATCACGGACAACAATTCTAGTTTATTTGCCTTTATCGTTCAATCTGTAGGAATAGTTAGTCGTGCTAATTTCTACATAGACTGACAGACTGCACCGGTTTTGGTAATTGTACGAACCATTTTGAGAGCGTTTTAGATCTACCAGTAAAAGTATTCCATTGTTCAATTTCATTCATTCCAACTTTCATTAGAATTTATCAAACTGCTACGATATGATACGATATGAAAGAGAAATTTGAATGTTTCCAGGGCATCTCTTAAATTCTTCAACGGTTGTTTGGCAATTCTTAACGTTTAAAAGCGCTTTAATAGGTGGGTTTTGATTTTTCTTTCATTTCTTCACAGAAACGTTGTTACTATGTGAAAAATCTTTAGCGAGCTTCACAACCAAGTAATAAATGAAGCGAATCCTATTTGCTCGCTTCCTTCCCCACATCTGAGAGAATCCCGATGCCCTTTTTTCTCTCGACCCCTCCGTTTTGCTGGAAGGGCAATTCAGCAATTTATGGTAGTATTTCGTCATTGCAGATGTCTTGAATTCTTTCAGAATAGTAAAAATCCAGCTAGCAATAGTGACAATCTATGTGTCACTATTGCTAGGAAATCGGAAGTCATCGAGTGAACTCTGGATCTTCTAAGTATCTCTGGATCTTCTACTTTTGAAAAATTATATTTGATTATGGTTTTAAGAATTTAAAACCATAATCAAATATAATTTTTCAAAAGTTTTCTTAAAACGTAAGTATGTTAGTTTTGATTCCAGCCAACCAAGTACGATATTTATCCATGTATCACTCAATACCATATCATCCATGTATCACTCAATAAGGTTTGTAATACAATTTTATTATGAGAAAAAATCACACCTTTTGTATTTTGTATTTGTACCTCTTGTATTAGTACTTAGAAACCATCTTCAGCTAAATCTTATTTGTTTAGATTAATCTAAATGAATGGCGGCTGTTAAAACCACTAACCGAGGCCAAATGTTCAGAGAGCTTTTTTGTTTCCTACGTTTGGTTGCGTAAAGCCGACATACCAGCACAGCTTCACGAAAAGTTTTTTAATGGACATTCGGGACGCGTTACTCTCTGTAATTATACGCTGTACCATTATTCTTAGTACTCAACGTTTGGGTCTGGCAGAGGCAGCATTGCCGACCTTTACTGCCTTTGCCACGTGTGCTTTGCAAGATGTTTCATGGGCACTGTAAAGCGAATACCAGATATCGCACCTACATTTTTAACACTTTTCGGTTGGATACTTAGACTTTCCGGATTTTTTTAATGAAGTGAAAGTTCGATTTCGGGCGACATAAATACGTGGCAGAAGCGTTCAGATGATACAACGTTGTATTCCGTTCATTTATTCCTTCCAAGATGGTGGTAGCAAGGGAATGCCGTAGGGAGTATCAGCCGCTGTCTGGAGGATAATTCTACGTCTCTAGAAAATCTGTTACTTCGTGTCACTAGGAAACTAGTGTATATTCTTACAAAATATTGTACAAAATTATTCAGTTGGATGATATTCCAAACAATTTACAAGGAAAATTTAAGGAAAGAGACAGACGAAGGATAGGAGGTAGGTTAATGGTTAGGAGGTAGTTAGTAGTGTATAGGTAGGTTAGTAGATATTAGGTAAATAGTGAGAGGAAAAAAGAACGATCTCTGAGATAAAGAGAAAGACCGGGAATGTATATTAGAGAGATGTCGAATTTTGAGGAAGGAAGAATGTGGGAAATGGGAAATGGGAAATGTACAGGATAAGGTGAGGTGGGTATTAGAGGAGACAGGTGAAAGGATTAGTATAGTAGAGAAATTCAGGAAAGTTCATAATATAGAGCGTATTATTGTAAACTATTTGTATTGTATACAAATTGTATTGTATATGTATTAAGCAAATACTACTTTCGTATATTAACAAAGTCGTAAAATAAATTCATTCAAAATTCATTCATTCACCAGAAAACTGCATGACGGCGTCATGACTCTCAAACTTCAAGCAGCAAGAAGTGTGGTACAACGCACAGAACCCCAATTCTACGTAAGAGCGCCACGTGGCCCCAGAGAGCGGCAACGCTCTCTTCGCCCTCCAGCGCCCCCTGCGAACGCCCCGCCCGCCGCGCAGGAGGCCCTGGCGGCGCTCGGGGGCCGTTCCCTTTATTCCAGTCGTCATCGCCGCATCTGCGCCCCGCCGCCCCGCCCCCCGCCCGCGTTCTCCGGAACGAGCTTCTTTTCTTTCGAACAGCGCCCGAGGTCCACAGGGACGGGGAGGGGGAAATTGCGGTAGCAGGGCGGACGGGGAACCACCGCAGATTTTGGGTGTAGAACCGGCAGAAACGGTAACTAGTGGTGCTACAAAATGGTTTAATTACAAGTTTACTGTTTTCTTCAATCGAGAGGTTGCTTTCTGGTTCCGCAAGTGTCGCAGGGCATCAACTGATGTCACTGCAGTGCCTCTGACCGGAGGTCCTAGAGTTCCACTCCCGACCGTGGCAGGATTTTCGACAGTAGTTACATAGCTAGGTCGAGTTCAGACGCTGTCTGGAGAAGAATTCCAGAGGTCAGCTGCTCTGCTCTGGACGGTGCCCCCTGGTGGAGATGCCTAATTGGGGAAACCACTAATGGCCTTAGCAGTTGGCGCGCCCGGAATAACTAGTCCATCAATACTACGGAGAGGGGGAAATCGCGGTAACACGTCTGACGGGAAACTAGCGCTCATTTTGGACGTACAATCGAATCGGCAGAAACAGTAACTAATGGGCTAGATTTATGGCTTCACCTCATCCACCTCTCTGCTGCCATCTATCGGCGCCTATAATACCAAGTCCTTTACCCCTTCTCCGAGTCCCGTACCGCTTCTCTGGGGACATTCCCAGTGAAGAGTATACCTTTGGGATCCCTGAGTCTATCTCGGCACTGTACCTTGAAATACAGGCCCTGGGGCCGTGGTATCCATTATGGTACCACTGTTTTAGAAGTAGGCAAAGAGTTTTTCAATTACACATACAGGTTCCAACAGGCCAAGAGATTACTCTCTTCCTCATAAACGGGTTGGCGCAAGGAAACGCGAAATTTTGAAATAATGTAATTTGCACGAGCAAAACTGGAAGTGGAAAAAACATATTTTTATGACGAAAGTACATGTACACACTATGCCATTTATGTTTTCAATACAAAATGGAACGTCATGGTAAGCAAGCACGCTGACCAGTGAGCTACACGTGGGGCATACTACGTATTAAATCCACAAGGTATATAATCCTACGCGAAATTAAATCCACGAGGTCGTGTGTCACATAGGGGGTCTAGTGAACAGGTGTGGGCTTAAGTCAATCAGGACGCCAATTTCATTACCAACGTACGGTTGTCAAACGAAGCCCACTTCCACCTTAATGGATACGTCAGCAAACAGGATTTCCGTTCCTAGAAAATCCTAGTGGGTTTTACGAGCGTTCATTAAATAGCCTCAAGATTTCAATAGGGTGCGTTGCATCATGTCGTGGTGTCATCAACCCTTTTTCTGGAAGGTGAAGATGGCATTGCAACAACAGTAACATCCGCTCGGTATGCTGCCATACTTGAAACGTTCTTTACACCGAGACTGCAAGATCTTAACACAACACAATGTCCCAGCATATGATGCTGTGTGACTATGAGAAAGTTCACTTCAGACCGAGAAGACCAGAATACGGCGTAGGGATGTCTATGTGCTAACCATACGTACCCCTTAACCCACGGCCGAGAGGTCGGGACGCTGCTGGTAGGCCTTCCCCCGTCGGGGGCGGTTACGCCAGCACGGCCAGTCATACGTAGCAGAGAGAAACTTATTTAATCATTGTCACAGTTCCATATAATCACTGGATTTCAATTCACTATTTTGTGTATTTTTACATATACGCACCTCTCCCCTCTTGACATCACCTAATGTAACCAACATGAATATCAAAGATCGCATACGAGGGACGAAATCGATAAATACTCCTGAGAAGTGATCGCTGTTGAGATTTTTGCAGCTAGTCAGAAGCCTTAGAGTCGAAAGGATGAGTAAAAGGCGGAGATTTTATCGTAGGTAACATCATGAGTGCTTTGGAAATTGTCGATGAATCCCCGAATCGCGAAGCGAGGACGGGATTTATCAGAAAATTTCAAAAGCACGAGTGGTATTTAATAGGACTATTCCACAAGAGAAATTACGTGGAACAGAGTTCCAAAACGCGCCAAATATTGAAAAAAACTAAAAACTATGTTAAAATCAATGAGGTTATGTTACAGTACATAGGCGGTTTATTGGACATCGACATAGCGATCGACGTATATCGCCTCCTACGATTGATGAGACAAAGTTTATGATTGGCCAGTAGGGAGAAGCGGTAAGAAAAATCGGATAGAAAAAGCGATAAACTTTTTGAGGTACCCCGCCCTGATTGGGGCTTTTTGTATATACAGTTAAACACTATTGGTCATAATTTCACGAATGGAATATTTGTTATAATTGACATTTTATTTAACTTGCGGAGGATTGGTTTTGTGAACATCCTCTGAACTGGGTTTGTTCCGAATTTCCTAACCTCTTTGCAACTCTTTAGAGAATAAAAAATATGAAGAAAAGAGCTGAAAACCATTGAAAAATCATAATTCCTAAGTTTTTATTTGGTGTGATGAATATAAATCTTTACCATTATCGTCATTACTAGCAGTAGAACCAAATTTCTCTTCCATGGTTCCATCCCGACAACCCGCTGATAACTTTTCACATCTTCGTACTTTTCACGTTCTACTTACGAAGGCAATTTTTTCACCAAGGTCGGATACAATACCGCGATAATTCAACATTATACGGGTGACAGGTAATGGGTGAGAGAAACGCTAGTTCACGCGAGGGCGTCGGCGGGGCGGGAGGAGGCAAGGCATAACAGCAGGCGGAGAGAGATATTGGGGCTGCCTCCCTAATGCTCGTCTTCAGCCCGGCTTAATCCCGCGTCTTATGGCCACTTCGGCTTTTACGACGCGCGCGCGCCGCATGCAAGACCCAAGGCCCCGGAACATCCACCGCCCCCTGCTGACTTCTCCACACTACGCGCCCATCGGAGATCCAGAGGGCTTTGCCGCGTGGCGGCCATGCCAATTGGACCGAATGACGCGAGTTTAATTGTTTGTTTATCAGTACAATTAGCTTCCAATAACCGTAGGTTAAAAAGAATGGGAAAAAATCGAGAGTATTATACATTTTTAAATTCTTTTAAATAATTTTTTTTAAATAAAATAATCGAAAACGGGTGTATTATTGTCCCGTTCTCATCGAAGAGGATTATAGTAATTAACGAAACGAGTGTATAAACGGCGGCATAATTGCACGAGTGGTATGTTCAAGAAAACGAGCGACGATGGGAGCGAGTTTTCTTATATACCACGAGTGCAATTATGCCCATTTATACACATGTGACGTTCAATATTTTTTTCGTTTCCATTTAAGAATGATTTAAATTTTGAGAAATTCAAGCACATCTTTACCGTTCGAGGCATACGTTTGATGACGTTTTGCTTCTGAAACAGATGTTTTAATAGGCCTTGCAATGTTTGTTTGCAAGAAATATTAGAAATGGAAGGTACTGAACATATTGCGGATAAAATATTAGAAGAAACTGACAAAGTCATGAATACATTACTTCCCACGAAACGTAAAGACAGGTATGAGAGAATACATGTACAGATAAGTATTATGAAGTAAAAACAACTAGTGACTTGACACACAGATTTGCTATAGTGCACGTTTTAGAACGGGTAAACACAACTGATGTGTACATTTTGTACATTCGCAAACCTAAGACCAAATGTTTTACATGTACAACATTCAATTTATACACATTAAATATTTTATATTGTTCCATTAGTTAGCTAGATTAGCGTTTACTTCGCCAATTTAGTTTTATTCATTCGTTGTTCATATACAGTTGTTGTACGTAAGCAAACTGTGATGAGAATTTTTGTTCATGTTTCATGGTCGACTGGAAATATCTTGGCAACGCCTTTGTTATAGTTTCTTAATTAAACGATTTGGCTCCTTTTCTAAATTCTTATTGGTGGGCTTGGAGTTTTAATTGCACGGTGGAACTTTAATTGCACCTATGCCATAAAGATAGAGATAATAGACTATTTTTCATGGAATTAATGAGCATATTTAGTTTACTAAACGAAAAAAGTTGTTAAGTTACCAAAGTAAAGAGGTATATTACAAGGTATGCTTCCAAAGCACATTAGTATAATCCTAAACGTGTCAAATTGAAACATTTAATAAATAATGAACAACCTAAGTGTGTTTTCTGTTTATAACATTATTTTAACTTTATTGTACCTTCAAGTCCTTGTTGCCAGGTCTATTCCAACATGAGAGACCAAGGGAGGATCTGTTATTACGTCGTTGGGTAGTGGTAATACAAATTGGGCCGTCATTACAAATTGGGTCGAATGTCATCGAATGACGCCAGTTTAGTTTGTGTATTATTAGAACCTGTATACCATCAACATCTAGTAAGCTTGTGTTTAGAGGTATGTAAAAAACAGAAGATTAAATTTTTACAGTCTTCGAAATAAAATTTTTAAATATAAACAACGGCAAATTGTGAATTAATTGAATTCTACATTGGGGTTACGTTGTTACAAGAAGTAAGTTTCCAAAGTAAATTAGTATCGTGATAAAAGAATGAAACTGAAAAATTTAGTAAATAATGAATAACCTAAATAAGTTTCTCCTAATTATTTTATTTTAGCATTATTGTAACTTCATGGACTTTAAGTCAGATCTGTCCGCAATCCATAGCTGATCCTCGGGACTCCATTATTTAATCGTCATTTGACACGAAGGGGCGATAGATTAATCGTCGTATGTCTGCAGTTTTTTAACAATATATTTCCATGGGTTAGCTGTACTCAATTGAAATATTACGCTAAATGGTATTTTACTTTCAAATATAATTGAAATAATTTCTAATAATAACGCTTTTATACACATCAATGTGTTTTGATCATTTAAAAATTAGATATATCTATCCTGGAACTGATGTGTATAATAAGTTGAATTTCCAAGTTTTCATTCTTAAGAAAGAGCTTTCTAAAAATTATGAATACGGCAATAACATGATTATCTAAACATGACGAAAAATTTGAGAACATTTTCGGATTCAGATTCGAACTCGAAAAAAACTGGGTGTCGTCTCAACTCAAATTGCGGCCCACTTCACACAAGATGTATTACTATTTCATTTCTCCATTTCCTTCTCCATTCCCTAATGTCCGTATCCCTTCCACTTCAGTAAAAGGATACGAAACCTTCCACACGAAAGTAAGTGCTGCAAAGTTCAATCAATTATTCGTGATAATAAAGCCGACCTTCAATATTATATGACACACTCTCACGTGCAAAATAGACAATTTCGCTTCCGACGTCTTAAAATGAAACGAGTCTCATAAAACAAGAGGCTACGGACCGTGTAAAAAAAAGGGAGGGTATTGAATATTAGCAAGTGTGACAGGAAAAAACGAGGTTGTTCTGCGATATTGCGAAACTGGGAATTAAAGTTGCTAAAATGGAAATTATCGCCCCGTAAAGAATGGTGATGGAGATGGCAAAAGAAGGTGAAACTTTCCAAAGTGAAGAGTTGATGAAAAAAGTGCGAGACGGCCTTTTCACTCACAGTCTTGAAGAAAAGTTTTTTGTTCCTCTTTTAGAGAAACTTCTTAAGGATTTCTAAACGGGTAAGGTAAGAAACATTTTAATTTTTACTCCTACCCTTTAGCTGACCTACAGTGAAGTCATCGATTTCCCTTTCACGACAAGGCGTCGGAATTTCTTTCTGTTCCAGTGTTATTTCCTTTCAGAAGGCCTGAATCTAACTGTTCAACTAAAATTCCCTTTTTTGCCGAAGTTAGCGCTTGTCTGGTAGATTCCCCCAATTCTGAAAGTGCCCAAAGCGTTCAGATTCCTGCAATACGCCCAGAAGCGCTCCTCTCCCCACTTCAGTCTCGTCCTTTCGCCAGGGCCCTCTGTCCAATACAACGCCATAAACATGTGTCGCATTGGAGAAGCATTAAATATTGATGGCGGTTCCATGGAACGTACATTGCCCGGAAGTCCGAATGGAAATTCAAGAATAAATGACTGCCAAGAAAGCAAGAAGTCGGAAATTTTAACTTGCAAGCAATCCGAAGGCATTGATTCCATTCATAAACAAAGCTGCCTCGAAAAAAAGTCAGCAACAAATAACCACTCACAAATCTTTCAAAGCATTTCTGAAACTAATTTTTAATTCGATGTATATCTCTCAAGTAGAACCTACTTTTTCTTACGACATAAATTATGAGCTGAGAAACAATTCATGAAAAGTTTGACAACAATATAATGAATACGAAACACAATGATACGATTATTTACGTCTTATAATCTTTGTCAATCATCAATATTAATAATGGAAATTCATGAAATATGGTGAGCCAGTGTTTGGCAAGTCACACCCACACATTACAAGCAACAAGGTAGCTTTCCCCGACAATAACTAACACATCATGTACCAATATCCTAAATTTCAAATTCCCCTCGTAAACAAGCACGACGAAGAATGCTGCTGAAGAATAGATTAAAATTATTTTCCATAATGTACTACATATATGACCATGTCATCAAAATAAGATCCACAGCGTATTAAGTTTGCGCGGATGAAATTAAGCATCAAGAAGAAAGAAACAAAAAAGCCTAAAATGAAGCACGTCTCCAATTCTAATAGAACCAACTACTACATAAAATGTGATAAAATAATTTTATGACTTAAGTTACCTATATAATTTCGGTAATTTAGCAAAAAGAAGATATTCATAGAAATCTAGCACTCTCTGGTAGCAAACTTTTTAAGAAATTAAATAACTTCAATGAATGCTGCCTTAAAAGAACAGAGACTGAATACTTCCACGCTGAATGCAATTCTATTTCGTTGATTTATGTGCAAATTTCAAATTCAATTTTGAATGAGCATTTTGTGGAACAACTGAGCGATGTCATATCTCTAATTTTCTAAAAAACTAATTAATTATCCCAAAGGATTTTCCTGTCATCAATACATTGCCAACACACTGCAGCTGACAAAGAGAAAATAAATAATTTTGAGGAGAAATTCACATATTTTCATAAGGTTAATTTATATACTTAATTTCACAATTTTTCTGATAGTACCCTTCGCACGATGTAATTCTGAATTATATGAGTAGACATGCAAATGCTTAACTTAAAAGTACATACAGTAAATAAATGTATATCTGAAATACAATTTTTAAATGGAATTCTGCACTTAAACGCGCCGATCTTAGCGGCAAAATAACCTTCGTGATTCGATTGTGTTCCGGAGAAGGCCCGGAAAAACGACAGGCAGGATTGCTCTATTATTAGTTGCCGGTAATCGAACCTCGAACTTCCTGCGACCCAGTCGGCACGCGACCGCAGCGCCACGCTGTGTCAATAAAAGTTATCAATAACGCCGCTCCCTCACGAATTCCGCGATCTGATTTCCATCTTCAGTCGCCCTAACAAATGGACGTTCAAGATTGAATAAGAAAAAGCATTTCGTAGGGAATCTTAAAGACCTTCCTGGAATATTAGTTCGCAAAGAATTAATCAGAATAAATTCCATTTTTGTGAGCATAAAATTGCAGGACCCATTTGTGTCGATAATCATTCTGCATCTTTCTAATAATGGAATTAAATATCCCGAATAAAATGTCATTTAGTAACCAATGGAGGAAAGTTGTCTTTCTTTCATTTAAATATTTTTTTCAATCAAGGTTTCCTCGTGATTAACCGAATTAGATGGTGTATAATCTACATCAGATGATAACCGTTTACACAAAAAGCTGTCATGGTCTGAAAATCACAGCGCTCTATCTCGAAATTAAAAGGTTAAGAAATGCAAACGTAAATGTAAGAGTGGTTACGTTTATAATTGCATTTCCAAATGTTAAATTAATGTAATTAGCAAATATTAGCAATTACTCAGTATATACATTATACATATACTCATTAATATACAAATGTATTAGCAATTACTCAGTTATTTTTATCGCTTCTGAGGAGTTTACTTTACGGTTGCTCCAAAACATTGCAATTTAGGCTTGGTAAAAAAATCACAAAACGACAACAATATGATTAATTTCTCATGATAATAATGATGAGTGTGAAACTACTTTTTTTGTGTGTTATGGTGAAAGGAGCGTAGCGAAATTTGCGCAATCAGACGGATGAGCGAGTTTGATGGCCCGAGTTCCGACACGTAATACAAGGCAATAACTAAACTAAGTGGAGTGAATGGTAGTTGTCATAAACAGTTAATGATAATGAGACTGAATGAGTATTGATAATGGACGAGATGATGTTCAGATGATAACTATTTGAGTGCTTTTTGAGATCATTAGTCCTTTAAGTCTAATGCATGTCACATCCCGCGACGTATCGATGTTTCTCCGCGGTGGTACGTGAGAACCGGCACTCAATGTTGCGGATTCTTTCCTCTTAAGCCTGTTTTACCCGATCATTTTTTCATCCTTTTTCGCTGGTACAGAAAAGGGACCAATCAGACTGGATGTAATTTGTACGAAAAAATGAAGCATGCTTCATTTTTCCGTACAGATTTCATCCAGTTTGACTACCGCGCTCCTGGCGTCACTTTTCAAAACTTCCTCTGGTTTGTTATGCGTATGGTGCGATTTGTTCCTTTTGCACAGTTTCGAGAGCGTTCTGACGTGTTGAATTGTAATGTGAAGCGATTATGCAGTGAGAAATAAATTATGTACTGTGTTCGAATGTTGTCACGTTCCTTAGTCAGTTCTAACATAACCTAACTGAATTTGTTACCATAGATGCGATGTTCAAATGTTTGATTTTCAGCGCTTTTGCGGCGTCCGGAAGGAAGCATTTTCATCACGATTACGTACACAAACCAGAAATGACCATGTAAAACGCTGGAATCATGTTCATCCAGTTTCGGCATCGAAACATAACGCGTAGAAGCGAACGTCCTTTTTCCATCCACTTACTGTACAGAAAATTATGAAAAAAGGATGAAAACTGACCGTGTAAAATAGGCTTTAGAAACAATACAATGAAAGCTCCACACGCATGATCCTTCTGTAAGGAACACCAATTCTTAACCCACTATCCATTTATAAACTCATCGAATTTTTTCACCTCCTGTACTTTAACAAGCCTTCTGCTTTATTCCCGAACAGTACATTTTCCTTTCATACCCGAGCAAACAAGTTCAGTTTACGAAATACATTTCACAAAATTACAAACGTCCGTGTGTTAACAACCTCGGGACGGCTTCCGAGTAGTCGTCCCAAAAAATCCACAAAGCGACAGAATTCCAAAGAAACGCACGAAGCGTATCTCCCATACAAAAAAACGCATTGCCTCGCCGCCCACGCTTTGTTAAAGCTTTCCCGCTAATTCGGGCGCGCAGATTACACGGCGGTGACAGCGGCGCGCGCGGTGATTAGCGGAGACGCGTTCGTCGAACGCGCGTTCCCAGAGGGCGCTACACCCGAGCTGCAGTGGCGCCTCCACCCTCGCTGGGGCCCAGACGCAACCCAAGGCCACCTTGGGGGCCCTGGCAAGGCCTCCTGGATGTAGAGAGATTACTCTAAGGAGGGACCGCTTTGATTAGCGGAAACGCGACCGTCGAGGGCGCTACACCCGAGCGGCAGTGGCGCCTCGGGCTTGCTGGGACCCGGACGCAACCCAAGGCCTCCTTGGGGGCACCGGCAAGGCCTCCTGGATATAGAGAGATTACTCTAAGGAGGGACCGCTTTGATTAGCGGAGACGCGTCCGTCGAACGCGCGCTCCCAGAGGGCGCTACACCCGAGCGGCGCTGGCGCCTCGACGCTCTCTGGGGCCCAGGCGTAACGCAAGGCCTCCTTGGGGGCCCTGACAAGGCCTCCTGGATGTGGAGAGATTACTCTAAGTAAGGACTGCTTTGATTAGCGGAGACGCGTCCGTCGAACGCGCGCTCCCAGAGGGCGCTACACCCGAGCGGCGCTGGCGCCTCGACGCTCTCTGGGGCCCAGGCGTAACGCAAGGCCTCCTTGGGGGCCCTGACAAGGCCTCCTGGATGTGGAGAGATTACTCTAAGTAAGGACTGCTTTGATTAGCGGAGACGCGTCCGTCGAACGCGCGCTCCCAGAGGGCGCTACACCCGAGCGGCGCTGGCGCCTCGACGCTCTCTGGGGCCCAGGCGTAACGCAAGGCCTCCTTGGGGGCCCTGACAAGGCCTCCTGGATGTGGAGAGATTACTCTAAGTAAGGACTGCTTTGATTAGCGGAGACGCGTCCGTCGAACGCGCGCTCCCAGAGGGCGCTACACCCGAGCGGCGCTGGCGCCTCGACGCTCTCTGGGGCCCAGGCGTAACGCAAGGCCTCCTTGGGGGCCCTGACAAGGCCTCCTGGATGTGGAGAGATTACTCTAAGTAAGGACTGCTTTGATTAGCGGAGACGCGTCCGTCGAACGCGCGCTCCCAGAGGGCGCTACACCCGAGCGGCGCTGGCGCCTCGACGCTCTCTGGGGCCCAGGCGTAACGCAAGGCCTCCTTGGGGGCCCTGACAAGGCCTCCTGGATGTGGAGAGATTACTCTAAGTAAGGACTGCTTTGATTAGCGGAGACGCGTCCGTCGAACGCGCGCTCCCAGAGGGCGCTACACCCGAGCGGCGCTGGCGCCTCGACGCTCTCTGGGGCCCAGGCGTAACGCAAGGCCTCCTTGGGGGCCCTGACAAGGCCTCCTGGATGTGGAGAGATTACTCTAAGTAAGGACTGCTTTGATTAGCGGAGACGCGTCCGTCGAGGGCGCTACACCCGAGCGGCAGCTGGCGCCTCGACGCTCTCTGGGGCCCAGGCGTAACGCAAGGCCTCCTTGGGGGCCCTGACAAGGCCTCCTGGATGTGGAGAGATTACTCTAAGTAAGGACTGCTTTGATTAGCGGAGACGCGTCCGTCGAACGCGCGCTCCCAGAGGGCGCTACACCCGGCGGCGCTGGCGCCTCGACGCTCTCTGGGGCCCAGGCGTAACGCAAGGCCTCCTTGGGGGCACCTGACAAGGCCTCCTGGATGTGGAGAGATTACTCTAAGTAAGGACTGCTTTGATTAGCGGAGACGCGTCCGTCGAACGCGCGCTCCCAGAGGGCGCTACACCCGAGCGGCGCTGGCGCCTCGACGCTCTCTGGGGCCCAGGCGTAACGCAAGGCCTCCTTGGGGGCCCTGACAAGGCCTCCTGGATGTGGAGAGATTACTCTAAGTAAGGACTGCTTTGATTAGCGGAGACGCGTCCGTCGAACGCGCGCTCCCAGAGGGCGCTACACCCGAGCGGCGCTGGCGCCTCGACGCTCTCTGGGGCCCAGGCGTAACGCAAGGCCTCCTTGGGGCCTTGGCAAGGCCTCCTGGATGTGGAAAGATTACTCTAAGTAGGGACTGCTTTGATTAGCGGAGACGCGTCTGTCGAGGGCGCTACACCCGAGCGGCAGTGGCGCCTCCACCCTCGCTGGGGCCCAGGCGTAACGCAAGGCCTCCTTGGGGGCCCTGACAAGGCCTCCTGGATGTGGAGAGATTACTAAAAGAAGGGACGGCTTTGATTAGCGTAGACGCGTCCGTCGAGGGCGCTACACCCGAGCGGCAGTGGCGCCTCCACCCTCGCTGGGGCCCAGGCGCAACCAAGGCCTCCCTGGGGCCTTGGCAAGGCCTCCTGGATGTGGAAAGATTACTCTAAGTAGGGACTGCTTTGATTAGCGTAGACGCGTCCGTCGAGGGCGCTACACCCGAGCGGCAGTGGCGCCTCGGCGCTTGCTGGGGCCCAGGCGCAACGCAAGGCCACCTTGGGGGCCCTGCCAAGGCCTCCTGGATGTACAGGGATTATACTCTAAGGAGGAACCGCTTTGACAGCTACTGCTCAAAACATAACTACAGGGTATGGACGCTACAGGGTATGGGAATGTGTTCAACGAGATAATCGTTTGCTGATCGCTCATTTGCAAAAAGATTCGACACAACTTCCTGCAAAGCTATCAGTCAGCATGACATCCGTTTGTTTGCGCTACACCCGAGGTGGCGCTTCGTCGCTGGTTGGGGCCCAGACGCAAGGCCTCCCTGGGGGCCCTGGCAAGGCCTCCTGGATGTAGAGAGATTGTACTCTTAAGTAGGGACTGCTTTCGCAGCTACTGTTCGAAGCGTAACTATAGGGTAAGGGCATGTGTTCATTACGATCTTCAATCGAAGATGGCTCATTTGCAAAAGGCTTCGACACAACTTCCTGCAAAGCCATCAATCAGCATGGCTTTGATTTGCTTTCCGACCTGTCAAATCGGTCCCTTCTCAGAGAATTCTCTCTATACAGAAAAATTACTCACAGAAGGGATCACTTTGACATCTAATGCTCGCAGCATAGCTGCAGGTTAGGGGCACGTGTCAATGCATTCGTACTAGCCGTAAAGCTAGTGTGGAAAATCCGCCACCGCGGACCTCGAACCCAGAGACCTTCATTCATTAATCACTCCATTACATCTTCCTTTTTTGTTTGAATGCAATGTTGTTGTCCATCCAATGTTGTTGTCCAACTTTTCCGTCTCTAATGGGACAAATTCGAGCATGAAAGCTTGGCGTTTACTAGCGCATCTATTAACATTTGTCCACAGTGTTCATGTTAATATTGATAAGAATGAATTAATTAAACTACGTATTTGCAAACGTTCATGTCTACACCGTATTTATGGTATCCTTTCTCGTATACCAAAAATTGTACATCACATCAAGCATCTGACAGTCTAGAGGAGACTGTTGAAATTATTTAGTGGCGTCAGTTCTAATTATGGCGGAAAGTTCACAATAATAATTATTGAGTTCATTATCGTCAATTGCACGTCGAACGTCCCTCAAAAGCAATAATTTATCGGAGCCGCAGACCGCATCTGGCGCCGACGTTTATTTCGGGACGTGAACGGGTCACGCCGGCGGTTCCTTAGAGGGCTTCGAACTCTCCAGGAAAAGAATCTCGCTCCTCGATCTTTAGGCGCCATCCTGCCGGCGTGTGTCGCTTGCTTCTATGGTTAAACCACTTTTCTTTTCAGTTTTCCTGTTCTCAGAAGCTCCGTGCACGATGCGACACCTAGACCATTCTAATTGCAAAATGTGAATAAACATAGCTTCTAAAAGGTAACTAAAAACGAAATTAAAATGTTCATTGAACTCAAATGGGTATTTTAAAATTCATTATTTAAATATACTAAATTCCTAATCATCTTGGTGAGGAGGAAATTAACGTACTATTTACATCACGTACGTGTCAAATGTATTCTTAACCGGTAGAATATTATTATAGTCCGTCTAAGTGATCTACATTGATAGGAGTTAAAAAGACTTATAAATAGCTTGATGTAAAATGAGAACAAAGCCATGTGTACACCTTTAAAAATTAAGGAAAAAACAATAAATGACAACCGAAATGGATACTAATAGGTTCCAAATTCCTACGTCGCACGCCAAAAAACTAAATGTTTTAAGTTAAATACTTTCTAAATTTATGGAGATAAGGATACTTTTCGAAATTCAGTATTAAGTTCAGTTTTATTCCGTCCACATTAGTTGAACAGTGCGCTCGCCACTGTCAATACATAATATTATACCATATTAAAATCTACCAATACAAAAATCACCTTATTGTCATCCCCGATCATCACGAAACGGATAAGGTGGCTCAGGACATCATTTGGTGTCCATCGCTAGGTCAAGTTCAGCCGCAGATTGGAGGAGTATTCTACAGCAGGCTGTTCTGGCCGGTAGTTTTGGTAGTTTGTGCGATCAACACTAGCCGAATACTGGAGCAGTATCCTAACAAACGAGCCACGGACCGCGAGCCTTTTACATGTCCTAGTCTCACCCCTTTTACTTAAACTCACAATTACACGAACTACACCATTACGCATTTCGGGAGACCAATCAGAGAATAGAGCCTGTCTAGGCTGGGGCGGAGCCCCGCTGGTGGGAGATACCTGGTTGAGGAAAACCATCTAACTGACGACGTGAAGGTCGGCGCAGGATCTCGCCATCCAGGGGGGAGAACACTGCCTTCTCTAGCGATGGAAACATGCACTACACTTACAGGGTTAATGCCCTTAGCAGTTGACACGCTCGGAAATACCAATCAATCAATCAAAAACCAATCCCACAACCCAAACCCCCAAATAATGATCGTCGCCATCGACGCCATGACAAGCAGCGCAGTGTGCACCGTGGCCCGCCCAGCTCCCCGCCCTCTCGTCTCCGCTTCACACTATCGCCTCCGCCCGCGCCCTTTGCCTGGGCCGTCGCGTGCACGCGCCGCCTCAGCCGCCGCCGCTGCTTCCGCCGCCTAATTGGGCCACACGGCGCACCGCCGCTAACGAGCGCCCCGCGCATGCGCATCCCTCCCTCCACACACACACACACACACACACACACACACACTGGGAGGAACGCATTCTCCGTCAACACACTGGTACTCATCACATACACACATGCACACCCACCCACACTCTGACCACGCTTCCCTACGCACACATCAGCCCACTCACGCCACACAAACACACGTATCCCGCCGACTTTCTCTCTCTCTCTCTCTCTCTCTCTCTCTCTCTCAGACATACAGACACACACACAGACACAGGCACATACATTCCCCCCGAAATTCTCTCCAACACACATACATACCTCCACGCACACAAACGCACCCTCTCTCTCTCTCTCTCTCTCTCCCAGACACATACACACACTCTCCCCGACTATCCCTTCTCTGACACACAGATACACTCCCCACGCATGCAGATTGTGCAAGAGCAACAAAATGATACCAGTAAAGGTAAGTATCACTATGTGGTTGTGTAGTGCAGGAAAACTACCGATCACAGTTGCCGGCCGCTAGCATTCTCCACCAGACACCGGTTCAAATAGACCTACCTACACAGCTAGTGTCGAAAATCCGGCTGAATAACACAAGGACCTCCCGGGCAACCCAGTCTGCTTTAATCGTTAACCAATGTAGAGTCATCAATCATCAGTCATCAATCATCACCATCCCTCAACTCATTTGTACTATTGTATAAACTATAGCATATAAAATCTTAAATTTGTCACCAACGTGATGTTTGAGTCCATAACTCAGAAAGTTAGACCATCTGCCAGAATAACAATAGGTTCCTGGCCGGTCTCCACAGCTATCAAATATCGCACATTGTAACTTACCATTCTCAGTTATTAAATATGCAATTCTACGACATCTTGGCTACATTTATTTCTTAGGGGCTTCAATCGGCTTTGAATAGGTTTGCACCCGCGACGTAGGGTATAACAGTACCATACTGCGATTTTTCTAACTTTGCCCCTCAAGGCCCGCCTTAACGATGGAATACGCGAATCACGCTATTTCGCGACGTTCTCCGTCGTGCCGCTAGAAATCGCATGATTGCGACCCTATCAAGCAGTGTTTGTGATCAAGCTACTTCTAGCAGCACGACGGAGAAAGACGCGAAATGATGTGTGATATTCCGTCGTGGCCGTAGGGGCTTGAGGGGCAGAATTAGAAAAACCGCTCTACACTGCGATTTTCGTAACTTTGTCCCTGACAGGAATCAGCTGTTTCGCTGCCATCCAATCGGAACCTTTTATTTCGCGACAAGTGACGTCACTATGGTGACGTTCAAGCTCCCTATTGGATGAAACCGTGAACAGCTGATTCCTGTCAGGGACAAAGTTACGAAAATCGCAGTATATATATATGCTAACCGTTACACCACCGAAGCCATAATACAGAGTGTGTGCCATCGTATTTCATTCATCGACCTCCGTACCGCACTGCAGCGTCGGGTTGAGTCCGCCTTCGCACATGGAGCTCCGGGTGTCATTCACTGCGATGAGCTCGTCGACCGAGGGGGGAGGGTGGGTGGGGAAGGGGGAGGTGGGGGACGATATACGCAAGCGCGCGCCGCGAAGGCACGCGAGGACACGCCGTGACTACACGCCCGCGCACGCGGCGTCACACACACACACGGCGTCACACACACACACAAACACACACGCACACAAACACACACAAACACACGCACACAAACACACACACAAACACACACACACAAACACACACACACACACAAACACACAAACACACACACACACACAAACACACACACACACTTATAGTGCGAATTCTTAAATCTGCTCCTCATGCCCCTATTGCCACGATGGAATATCACACGGGATTTCGCGTCTTTCTCCGCCGTGCCGCGAGAAGTCGCATGATCGCAAGCACTGCTTGATATGGTCGTGATCATGCGATATATCGTAGCACGACTGAGAATGTCCCGAAATACCGTGACATATTCCATCGTGAAGACGGGCCTTCAGGGGCAAAGTTAGAATAATCGCAGTATAACTGTGACTCTCAAGCCCCTATGGCCACGATGGAATATCGCACGGTATTTCGCGTCATTCTCCGTCGAGCCGCTAGAAGTCGCATAATCGCAAGCACTGCTTGATACGGTCGCGATCACGCGGTATCTGGCGGCACGACGGAGAACGTCGCGAAATATCGTAACATATTCCATTGGAAAGACAGGCCTTTAGGGGCAAACTTAGAAAAAACGCAGTTAATCTTACTAACTCACTCGGTCACATATTGTGTGAAATGGCCATTTTCTCTAGAGAGGAACGTTCACAACTCCAGAGGGACGATGACTGGTGTAGGTGGCTGAGGGCATCAATTGACGTCACTGCCGTGCCTCTGGCTGGGAGGTCCAAGGGTGCCAGCACTCCAACGGTGGCAGCATTTTCTACATAGCTAGGTTTAATTCAGCTGCTGTCTGGAGGCAAATGCCCGAGCAGTTCCCTAACAAACGGGCCACGGAACGCGCACGATCTTCCCCCCCCCCGCTCTTACTTGTCCTATCCTCATCCCTTACACGCTCACACGCTTACATGCACCACACTACCGCACATGCCGGGAGACCGGTCGGGAGCTTGTCCCGGCTGGGGCGGTGCCCCGCTGGTGGGAGATACCTGGTTAGAGGAAAACCATGCTAGTCGACGGTAGGCTGGCGCCGGATCTCGCCATCCAGATGGGGAAGATTACCGCACCTCACGCGATTAAAACATGCACAACTCTTACGGGACTAATAAGCTTAGCAAGTAAAGCTTCCGGAATTACTAAACAATCAATCAATCCAGAGAGACGAAGCGGCCAATTGACGAGAGAAATTAAGCTCCTTCTGAGAGCTCCCTCCTTCCTGTCACCATCGCCCTCAATAAATCGCATTTATTTCATAGCACCCCCCCCCCAACTGCCTTCCGGTCACTTCGCCATGATACTCTGGCACCTGTTTATCACCAAAGAAACGCTTATTCTATATTTTTGTAAACAATGACACATTCAACAATGTATGAATTTACGTTTCCATGTGGAATCCGTAACTGAATTACCACAATAGCGTTTAGAGGAGTGTCTCTCGAACTCCTTTCGAGTCGAATCGTAATGGACGCGTGGTGCAAATGGTGAATCCTAATAAAGGGCGATTATCGCTGCCCCAGAAATCGATAGCACATTCGTTTGAAGTCCACTGGCGTGGAAAAAAAACTCGAAGTCGAGTACCGAGGAAGTCATGCTATGGAATAATGCGTTTCCCAATATCATCAACAATTTGTTCCGTGATTTCTTCTGGCACGAATTTTGAACACTTGCATTCACTTTCTAACACTGAAACGATGAAAATATTGTATAAGGAAAGAAAGTGTGGGATATTTCCAATGAAAACAAGGTGTCAATTAATGAATTCTCTGTACAAGTATTTGTTGCTGTAACAGGGATATCAGTGAGCACGAGAGCTACAGAGAAGAGAGAGAGAGAGAGAGAGAGAGAGAGAGAGAGAAATTGACGAAACGATGGGTAAGTTAGAAAAAAATGACGCAAGTACTAATTATTTTGTTCAACAGTCTTTTCATTGCAAATATTATGCGTTATCGCAGATAATTAAAGTTGACGAGATGAAAACCGTGAGGGGAAGGATAGAACAAGTCCTGTTGGATCTTCTTGCAAATGTAACATCGGTGAACGACACGAAAGCGAAAATATAACAGCGTAGGTGAAGAGGAGAAAGGATAGTTCAACCTTTCTTTTATATCATCCAGATTCTTCACGCTTATTTTTCCATTTTGATACGAAAACGTATCCTAACTTTGAAGTGGTCAGCAATCTGTATGAGCCAGTTTAATCGTAAGTTCAGTACATGCTTAAAAGTTAGTAATAATAAGTTTTTAATAAGTATTTAAAGGCCTCTTAGCATTAATATCATTGTATTTTATTTCCGTTTGTAATCTGCCTTAGTGTACATCGTAATTTTTATACTCTTTTTTTCTGATACTTTCCATGCAAAATATCTACGCACTATAATTATTGCATTTACAAATCTCTAAGATTAATCTGTAAATGTAATTACTAGATAATACAGACTTGCCTTTGTACATTAAAATGTAAAAGTAGTAGATTAATTTGTTGTCTTGGAGCATCAACATTTTATTTGACCATTAATTGTGCAATAAAGTAACTGCAAATATGGCTAAGAACGACATTAAGTCCAAAATTGCAAGAAATCGTTGAAGATCCTAGTCCTCTTCTCAACAAGAGTAATGTTCAATCTTCAATACTGTAGGGACTTTTTTCATGATGATATAAAATTCTTCAATAAATCCGTTCGGCGTATCTACGCTTTGCATTCAGCTCTACCATCTTATGTAAATACAACTCGTATTTATAGAATACATGATCATTTTAATAATGTAACTGCTATCTTTTCAGAGATTCATGACTTCCTGTAAGGAATCGGAAATGCAGGATTATCAGTAAAAACCCACCACTGTGTTAATTTTTCACATTAAAACCTGAAATATCCTTACTGAAAAATATTAAAACAAAAAAAAACGAAACGTCTTGAACAAACTGAATTAAATTTTTTAGGGCCTGAGAATCCGGTCTTGTGAGATCACACACTTCTCCAATTGTTTTACGTCTCGAAAACTTACCTGAAGACAAGAGTGAAATTGGAAATTATTTCTTATTAGAGCACTTTATGACTTTATAATGGAAATCAGTCCCTAAGGCCTTTCTTGTAATACCTAGTCAATGAAGATGAAAACTTTGCAAGGTTATGGCTCGAAATTGATAAAAGACACATTACGAAGTTGGTAAATTGATCGCCGAAGTTTACCAATTTGGGAAATTCCTCGTTACTGCAGTTCTCCTGTCATTGTTTTCTTCCAGTAATGCCATACAAAGATAAAAGAAAGTAAAGGAGCCGAAAAGAAGTAACGAGACGACACCAACTGCAATAAAGTTCTATAAAATGACTTGACACCACAATTTTCAAATGATCTTGCTCAGTTCCAGAATTTTGGTTAAATGGGGGGCTTATGTTTTGAACAGAGCCTGACCTGGAGGGAGATCCATTAGATAAAGAAGCGTGGTATTTCGTAGGTTCGGTCTCACTAACAGAATATGCAGATTCGTATGCACAAGTATTCGGAATACTTTAACGATACGATTGGGGGCGAGAAGGGGAATCAACATAATTTCCTAAAGGAAATACGGTATTTAATAGTGTTATTTTCATTTTAATTATCAAATTCGTTAATTATTTCCGTGAACATCTTTGTTTTAACTATACTTGTCATTAGGTTGATATAGAGCAAAAGATGGATGAGGTGGAAGCTCGTAAGCCTTGGCGATAGACTAAACTTAAATACCCAAATACGTTATTTGTAATTTCGGCCGTGTGTCGTTCAATATTTTTCCTAATACATCAGATTCAATCATGTGAATAAATACCTTTTATTTTTTACTGATATTGTTGGAAGGAGCTTGAGCAGTGGACTGTGGTGATATTACCTCTCTTCCAACAAAAACTACCATAGCTCATGAAGGACCACCCTCCAATTTTGATTGCTCAAGGCAGGAAAGGTTGCCTGGTTTGTGAGTTGTCACCGAGTGCAATAATGAAACAACATATAAACACAAGAAAATATATAATTAATTTGGGCAGATCAACACTGAGTTACACATTGGATTATAGCGAAGCACATTAGCACTGAGCTGTGCGGAGCATGGAGACACATGCACCAAATGAAATACAATACATATAAGATTGCATCATCTTGAAGTGAACACAGGGTGCTGTAGTATCGGTTGCCATCGAGTGATGAGTGATGTTCTGCGATGGCCACAGCATTGTTTGAACAGATCGATCTCTGAAAACCTTGATACAAGCAGGGAGTTAAGCGTTCACACGCATCAAACCACGTGTGGAAGCTCTTGTCACATGAAGTGTGTTACGTGTAGATTGTCACGTGAATTGTGCCACATATTGACAGTGCTAGTTACAAGATTAACTGCTTAAGCTTCACTGAAAAACCAGTAACACATGATGGTTCACAGAATAACACATTTGGTTGATGTGCAGATTATCACGTGAATTGTGTCGCACATTAAGAGTACAAAGTTATTAATTAAACTGCTTGGGTTCACGGAGAAACGAGTAACACATGATGGTTCACGGAATAACACATTTGGTTGATGTGCAGATTGTCACGTGAATTGTGTTGCACATTAAGAGTACAAAGTTATTAAGTAAACTGCTTAGGTTTCACGGAGAAACGAGTAACACATGATAACAGGCATCAGTGCGGATTCCGAGTCCTGGAATGGTTTGCGTACCGACTGAATGCAGAGTGACTGAATACTAACACAATAAAGTGCATGATAAGCAAGTTGAGTTTCACTGAGAAACACGCACTGGCACGAAGTTCCGAGTCGCGAGGCACATCACTTGAGACTGACTGCAGACTGGAATGTTAACATTATAAGTTGCAAGATAGTAACTTGTTCACTGAGTAACGAATAAATGGACGTGATGTCCCACAGTAATAACACGCGTGGCGCGGAGCCCCCGACTCGTGAAGTGCTTCACATAACATTTTAACGAAGACTACTGGACGATTGTGTTCGCTGGGAGAGGAAGACGTGATTTCCCGCCAATTCAAAGCAGGAACCAATGGGAATTAAGATAGCAAATAATTTGGTTGCAATTATTATAAAATAAAGGAGATTTAAGATGAAATGTATAAACGGGTATAAATTTGATCGTAATAATTGTATCATTAAATGTGAGTGACAGTGATGTCTTAAAATGCTTTATATTGTATAATTGACAATTAGGCGCGCACACATGGCGGTGTCCAATGAGAATTGAGATAAGCAAAATAATATATCTGTGATTACTGTAACGTAAGGTAATTCAAGATAAGATATGCAAAATGGACATAAATTTTAATTACAATAGTTATGTCATTGGTATGTTTGATAATAAAGTTTTGGAATGCTTTGTGTTACGTAACGGAAAGATGCCTGGCAGTTAACAGGCGCGGTTCGTAGAATATCAGTGTTGCCTAATGGTGCTGAGAGAAGCAATGTTGTGACATACACTTCCGTTAATTGCAACACGAGTATTGGAACAGAGGTTGCGAGATGCGAGGTGCTTCAATGAATAATAATAAAAATAAAATAGAAATATAATATGTATAGTAACTTGTTCGAACAGATATGTTCTTGCTCGTTATTGCCTTCAGTTACAAAGCTCAACGTTTTTGGACCGAGAGAATCCATAAACTGCATAACGTTTTTGGACCGAGAGGATCGCAGTTACGAGAAACATATGAAAACAGTTTAAATGCTACAATTTTCATGTTCTCTTATGGAGAGAATTAAGAATGGGAATTTTGGGAGGGAAATATGAAATGGCAATCCGAGTCAAGTTAACATCTAGTTAATTAGTAAAGAAGTATATCTGTATCAACAAAATTAACTAAAAAAATTAAGTACCACTTGTGTGTATCCAGGGTGTTAACTGGTTGCAATGATCTCGGGCGACAAAAAACTCTCCTGTATTTTGTCGCCGCACGACAATTAGAAGTCTTATAACGGCCTTGGTGCATAAATAAATATTCTTAACGTACTCATACGCCATCTTTAGCTACAACTGATGTACTTTGATTGTTTGTAACGACCAATAGGAAATCCTACATGCGCACTGGCCGTTAAGTCGCTTTTCGTTCCTCTGTTTGCGGTAAAACAGTAACATAGTAAAATTATGTTACTAGCTTGTATTCAACATTTTTTCATCAGTGAAAACGAGTTTTATAATAACAAAAATACTCTGACACATATTACCAAGGGACGATTGCGAGATTAGAAGCGGAGACTAAGAGGGCAGTGGCCAAGAGAGTGGGTAGGGCAGGGCAGTGACCAAAACAGTGAACAAGGTAGTGACCAAGGAAGTGAACAGACCAGTGGCTAGGACTGTTCGCAGGACAGTGTCCAGGACGGCGGCCAGGACAGTAGCCAGAAGAGTCGCGAGGACAGTAGGCAGGATAGTTCTTACCATGTCATAGTTCATAACAGGACAATATCCAGGAGTGTAGTCAGGACAGTAGCCAGGTTAGTGATCAGGACATGGCGAGGACAGTAACCAGAATAATGGCCAGGATAGTGAAAAGGACAGTGTCCAGGACAGTGAGTCCAGCGTAGTGACCAGTGTCCAGTGTAGTGAGAAGGACAGTGGCCAGGATCGTGACAAGTACAATGGCCAGGATCGTGACAAGCACAATGGCCAGGATAGCGACAAACACAATGGCCAGGATAGTCACAAGCACAATGGCCAGCGTAGTGACAAGGACAGTGGTCAGCATAGTGACAGGCACAGTGGCCAGGATCGTGACAAGGACAGTGGCCAGGATAGGGACAAGGTCAGTGGCCAGCATAGTGACAAGGACAGTGGCCAGAATAGTGACAAGGACAATGGCCAGCATAGTGTCAGGGACAATGGCCACGACAGGGAATACGGAGACGCAGGCGGGAAAGGCGGTGATTATGCCGGGCAAGAGCGGCGACACCACCAGCGGCTGGAACTGCGGCGGCCGAGGGCGAAGGCAACGCCAGCAAGGGCGGGAGCGGAGGGAGAAGTAGCGAGGGCTTACGGCGTCGGGGCGTGGGCGGGATCGGACGGCGGGCGAGGGCGGGGGGGCGGGGGGTGGGGGCGTAGGCCTATCGCGAGAGGGGTATCCGGCGCGCAGACACACCGGCGCCTGATCCGAACCTATGATGACAAAATCAATACCACTTCAAACGCCTTCCCTCCGCCCCGGCCAGGCGCCGGGCGGCGTCGTGGCGGCCGGTCACCTCAGAGCCTCCTCCGACCGGCCGGCCGGCCGACCGACCGCCGCCAGGCTGAAATGACCTCCGCCTTATCAACCTCGCTCCTCCAGCCCCCGCCCCCAACGCTCGCGCGCACTGGCAGAAACCGGCTCAAAACGCGCGCATGCGCAAAACACATTAATATATCTGTGTAAATATATACAGCAATGAGTATTGATTTATGTTATATATATATATATATATATATATATATATAATGTGTAAATATATTGTAAGGGGTCATCCATAAATTACGTAACGCTAAAGGGGGAGGGAGTCTGAGGCAGCGTTACGCTGCGTTACGTAAAGATATGGAAGGGTGTTACAAGGGGAGGGGGTATTGAAAATACTCGAAATTTGCGTTACGTAATTTATGGACGGCCCTTAATGTGTGTGTGTGTGTGTGTGTGTGTGTGTGTGTGTGTGTAGAAAGAGAGAGAGAGGTGGTTTTTACTTTTCCATTAATACATTTACTAAAAAGGGGAAAATAAAAATATCCATTTAATTATTTGATTAGGGCCGATGATTCTATGGCACACGCCATAGCTTTGAATATGGTAACTTACTAAATATTAAATCAAAGGTTTTTAGTTTCAAATAAAAGACAAAATCTGTTCGTAATAATAAAAAAATGGCACAATATTGTTTGCAAACTGAAATGAACAAAACAATACATTTAATTAAATAACTCTGAAGAACAGTACCTAGATTTATTTTTTTCACCTTTCAAACAACAAAAGTTCTTCCTCTACGTCCAATTCCATATTTTCACTACACTACATTGACTCTCCCAAATATTCTAGTCTATTTACTCTTCCGTAATATTCCGTGCTCAGTCAAAATATGCCACCAATATGGCAATGCAATCCTTATATCCAAATTCTCCCCTGAACCACGACACTTCGACAGAAATACTCTATCAATCATTTACGTCCTCAGTCCAGAAGGTCGATTGTCTCTCTCTGGTTGTTGATTCCATCCGTCTTCTTAGGTCAACCGTCTCCACGGCATCGAAAAGTTTGGCAACCTGTGCTCTTATCCCAGTTGGTCGAGTATATACATATCTTGATGTCAAATGTGGACGAAATGACCTCTAAATTCGACTCATTAGAATACACATGCCCTACATAAAAAATTAAAGGATGTTAATAAAATTATATAAAGTTTTTTTATTTTATTCCAGCAATATAAACGACCTTTTCTGTTGCATTAAATCGTTCATAATCCGGTGGTTTGCGATACAAATGATGAGTATTAGATTTCGAACCAGGTATCTGCCTCCAGAGGGGCAACGTCCCACCCGGGACAAGCTCTAAGCTTCCGAATGGTCTCCGGACATGTATGGTGGTGTAGTGCACGTAATTGTGTGAGCAAGTAAAGGATAAGGATAGGACAAGGAAGAGGAAGGAAAGATCGCGCGCGGTCCGTGGCCCGTTTGTTAGGGCACGCTCCGGCATTCGTCTGGTATTGATCGGAGAAACTACAGAAAACTACGATTAGAGCAGCCGGCCGCTAGGATTCTCCTCCAGACTGTGACTGAATTCGGCCGAGCTGACAAGCTAGTGTCGAAAATCCTGCCACCGGTGGGATTCGAACCTAGGACCTGTCGGTGAGAGGCACTGCACTGTCGTCAAAATCACCTCTCCAGGTTTATATCCGCTGAAGAAAAATATATAAATAGATTTATAAATATAGATAAATAGTCAGGCCTGCATTTCGTGTGACGAAGGTAGACTGTGAGAAACATGAATGTAGCTAGTGTAGAGAACCTGTCCCTTTCGAGGAAGCGTCGGACCTCCCGGTCGGTGGCACTGCAGTGACATCAGTTACATCCCTGAGCCACCGACGCGGGTGTGGGCGCAAGGGCCCTTTCTGTCCACTGCGATCGCGGTGCCTCGCCTCCGCCAAAAGACCTCAGATCGAAAATGAGGCGACGGGCGACGCTCTTTGTGACGTCCCACGGCACAGAGTAACGGCCACGGAGTAAGCTTGGGATGGTCAGGCAAAAAAGGAAGGCTCAGCTTTGAGGACGGCAGCGTGTACTTGGCATATAAATACGATCGTCTCGAAAATCCAAAAATCCTTTGTGAACTGGAGAGTAAATGCCCGACAAAAATACGTGTTCTGAAGTTCGATTACGGTATCTGGAAGCTGTTAATAGGAATAGCAGGTTTTGTATAAGGTGAATAAGGTGAAATGGGAAGGGTAAAAAGAAGTAATGTAGAAGGAATGCCAAAAAGAACCACACGATAAAAAATAACACATGGCACGCATTTTTCAGTTTTCTTGTTTTCATTACGGCGTCTCAAATACTGATGAAAAAGAATAAATACATGACAATTTTTATTTGCGAACAAATTCCGTTATCAATAAATTTCATTTTATAATTTTAAAATCTAGGTGAATGTTTTTGAAAAAATCGTCAATGAATATCTGCTTTTTTCCCAAATCATATGCGATTTTCCCTTTTATGAATATTTGTCATAATGGACTAATCTCTTATAATGAAGGGAACTGAGTCGTGTTTTGGTAGCACACTTAAAACGAAAATACTGATTTTGCCATTTATTTAATGACAGTAGTATTTAGTAATAATGAAATACTTAAAGGAAAGATCCGCATAATATGATTTTTCCATCTCTTATTTTACGTGGCGAGACTCAGGCCATGAGACCCTGCTCCGTCTGACCACACAAATTTCGCTACAACTAGCGAAGAAGAAGGTATTACTTCGGCGACGAAACAGGCTTGAATTTAGCTCAAAGGCTTTGTTTAAACTTGAGGATCGTTTACGTGCAGCAAACAAACATGGACAGCCGGCTTCACTTCCGCTCCGAAGGAAGGCGTACGAAGGTTTTTTCCGCCCTTAAAAATCCACGCCTTCAATCGGGTTTGAACCCGCGAACTTGGGTATAACAGCCGTTACACTATCGACACCGCGTTGCTCCGTGTCACGAACGCACGCCGAAGTATAGCACTTCCCCTCGATTTGACACGATATTTTCCCGAGGTACTTCAATACAACTTAAATAAACCGCCCACGATATTCCGATTAATCTATTTTCTTCCACTCTCCTTTCATCTTCTTCTTCTCCTTCTTCTAACGATGAAAATATTCTATTCAACGAACCACTTCCTTTTAACATAAGAGAATAACTTGCTTGTGTTGAAACGCTTCCCAACACACCCCACGTACACTGAGAATGTAAGAGACAGCTTTTAAAACTTTGTCTGCGAACCCCCAACTTCGTTCCCGCAACATATGTAAGTCTGCGGAGATGCAGTTTCATCCTATCCTTTCCGTGCCAGTGCACTGCCTTGCCGTCTCTCGTGATTTTTAAACGCGCGGCGGTCGGAAAGTGTAAACTTATTATCGCCACAGTGCACCGTACAGTGGTCAGAAACGAGCAGAAACACGAACAAAAAAAGTCTAGAAAAAAAATCATTTATTTATTATTTCAATATCATAAAAATTGCAATTTAGAAAAGAAAAAGCACAAATTTTTATTTTTTCGTTTGAAAGATGTTTAAGAAATTTAAACGTTTCGAGCGAATAAATTTGACGGCTGTAGGCGGGAAATTAATCTGATTGTTCATAACTTTCCGTAATACCGTTCAATCAACATAATGCAAAAAACAATCTCAACGGCCGGAGTCTGTTTAAAAATTAATAGTATGTCGTGGGCTTTGAACAATCGAAACAAAAGGGTTGTAGCGCCGATCCTTGGTGGCCGAGATCGCTAAGTCAGAGTGTCGTAGCGATCTCGGACGCAAGAATCGCGGGTTCGAGTCCCGCCGCCCCCTTGGTTGTATTTGCGTTCGTCCTTTCACCCCTATCGTCACCACATCATGTTGTCTTCACAGCTACCATGACGTTAAACCCAATAGTAGTCGCTAATGACCTTCATGTTGATGCGACATTAAATTTAAAAAATGGTTGTGCCAAAAACGGCTCGTACTCTATAATACGGTATTAAGGACTATGTTATAATTCTCAGTTTACACATTTCAAAAGTATCAGTTGTTTTCTCTGCATCGGCCGTGTAGGTCAGTGCCGGATCACGCCATCCGCTTGGGGAACACCACTACCTCCCAAGGAAAACGTACTACACTTAAGGGACTAATGACCCGATGAGTTGACGCGCCCGGGATCACCAATAAATCTTTTTTTTTTAAACATACGAATTCTTAATGAGCGCCTGGCTTTAAGAGTATTTTTTCATTCCTCTGGCTCCGTCAAGTCGAAATAATAGTTGAGAAATACTCCCCCAGACGTTAAAAATCCCTGAGGTGTCATGAAGACCCTGGGCGCGGAGGGGCACTGCGTCGCTCGGAGGTCCGTAGCAGCGGGCCGGAACCGACGCGCGTCATTCTAGTCCGCGGCGCCCGTAATGCAGGCGCGTATGGAGACGGAAAGGCACCCTGCCGCACGACATTACACAGGGGTGGCCAAACCTGCGTCCCCGGGGCGTGTGCCTTGCTGGCGAGGTTGTTGTTAAACTGTTTGGGTTGTAGCTTAATTAATAAACCCGACCCGATTTGACCGAAGGACCTCTCAGACGACCCGATTTGACCGAAGGGCCGGTCAAAGACCGATTTGACCAAGGACCGGTCAAAACGACCCGATTTGACCGAAGGAACCTCTCAATCGACCCGATTTGACCGAAGGACCTCTCAAACGACCCGATTTGACCGAAGGACCTCTCAAACGACCCGATTTGACCGAAGGACCTCTCAAACGACCCCGATTTGACCGAAGGTCCTCTCAAACGACCCGATTTGACCGAAGGACCTGTCAAACGACCCGATTTGACCAAAGGACCAGGCAAACGACCCGATTTGACCGAAGGACCGGTCAAACGAACCCGATTTGACCGAAGGGCCGGTCAAAAGACCCGATTTGACCAAGGACCGGTCAAATGACCCGATTTGACCGAAGGGCCGGTCAAACGACCCGATTTGACCGAAGGACGGGTTCAAACGACCCGATTTGACCGAAGGACGGGTCAAACGACCAGACTCAACCGAACGGTCAATTAAACGGCCCGTCTCCATCCGTCAGTTCCGACTGACCAGCCCACGAACCAAACACGCATAGTAGCAAAGAAACGATGCATCGAAGGAAGTGGCCGCATCGGGCCCGATTTCAGCCTCTCTCACCCTGTCCAAGGCTTCGTCATTACACTCACCTCCCTTCCCCGAAATCTACTTATGATCACCTGCCATCTATCGGCCTCTGGGGGGGCGGGGATTCTACCGGGTGGCTCGCGGTCACTACCGCTCCCCTTGGGGAGCGCTTCGCAATGAGAAGCTTCTTCGCGTCCCTAACGTCACGGAGAGGTAGCCACCCCTCCCCCCGCACGACAAAATCAGCACCGAGAGTCGCTTTTGATCGACTGATTGATTCGTGTTTCTGGGCGCGTCAACTACTTTGGTCATAAGTCCCGTTAGTATAGTGCGTGCTTTTTCTCGGGAGGTGGTGATGATCTTTTCCCCGCTGGATGGTAAGATCTGGCGCCGACCTACCGTCGACTATACTGCGATTTTTGTACGAAGAGCTCTCAAGATAACTCAAATCCATCTACGCGATGGAATATGTCACGGCATTTCGCGTCTTTTCTCGGTCTTGCCGGTAGAAGTCGCATGATCGCAAGCACTGCTTCATACGGTCGCGATCGTGCGAATTCTAGCGGAACGACTGTGAATGATACGAAATGCCGTGACATATTTCATCGCGAAGATGGGATTTGAGTTATCTTGAGAGCTCTTCCTACAAAAATCGCAGTATAGCGGGGTTTCCCCTCAACCAGGTATCTCCCACCAGCGGGGCACCGCCGCAGCCGGGACAAGCTCTCAGCTCCCGACCGGTCTCTCCGGCATGTGTGGTAATGTAGTGCATGTTAGTGTGAGTGCGTGTATGTGTAGGGGGTGAGGATAGAACGGAAGAAGAAGGAAAGATCGCGCCGGGGTCCGTGGCCCGTTTGTTACGGTACTGCTCCGGCATTCGCCTGGTAATGAATGGAGAAACCACGGAAAACTACCCATCAGAGCAGCCGGCCGCTAGAATTCTCCTCCAGTCAGCGACTGAATTCGACCTAGCT
>JAHLJT010002630.1:27281813-27294861 GCA_031308135.1 Acheta domesticus
ACGATGGAATATCACACATCATTTCGCGACGTTCTCCGTCGTGCCGCTAGAAATCGCATGATTGCGACCTATCAAGCAGGTCTTTGTGATCAAGCTACTTCTAGCAGTCACGACGGAGAAAGACGCGAAATGATGTGTGATATTCCGTCGTGGCCGTAGGGGCTTGAGGGGCAGAGTTAGAAAAAACGGCTCTATACTGCGATTTTCGTTACTTTGTCCCTGATAGGAATCAGCTGTTTCGCTGCATCCAATCGAGACCTTTTATTTCGCGACAGTGACGTCCACTATGGTGACGTTCGAGATCCCTATTGGATGAAACCGTGAACAGCTGATTCCTGTCAGGGACAAAGTTACGAAAATCTCAGTATAGAGCGATTTTTCTAACTCTGCCCCTCAAGCCCCTACGGCCACGACGGAATATCACACATTAACCGTTCCACCACCGAAGCCATAATACAGAGTGTGTGCCATCGTATTTCATTCATCGACCTCCGTACCGCACTGCAGCGTCGGGTTGAGTCCGCCTTCGCACATGGAGCTCCGGGTGTCATTCACTGCGATGAGCTCGTCGACCGAGGGGGGAGGGTGGGGGAGGGGAAGGGGGAGGTGGGGGACGATGTACGCAAGCGCGCGCCGCGAAGGCACGCGAGGACACGCCGTGACTACACGCCCCGCGCACGCGGCGTCACACACACACACAAACACACACGCACACAAACACACACAAACACACACACACAAACACACACAAACACACACACACAAACACACACACACACAAACACACACACACTTATAGTGCGAATTTCTTAACTCTGCTCCTCATGCCCCTATTGCCACGATGGAATATCACACGGCATTTCGCGTGTTTCTCCGTCGTGCCGCGAGAAGTCGCATGATCGCAAGCACTGCTTGATATGGTCGTGATCATGCGATACATCGTAGCACGACTGAGAACGTCTCGAAAAAACCGTGACATATTCCATCGTGAAGTCGGGCCTTCAGGGGCAAAGTTAGAATAATCGCAGTATAACTGTGACTCTCAAGCCCCTATGGCCACGATGGAATATCACACGGTATTTCGCGTCATTCTCCGTCGAGCCGCTAGAAGTCGCATATCGCAAGCACTGCTTGATACGGTCGCGATCACGCGGTATCTGGCGGCACGACTGAGAACGTCGCGAAATATCGTAACATATTCCATTGGAAAGACAGGCCTTTAGGGGCAAACTTAGAAAAAACGCAGTTAATCTTACTAACTCACTCGGTCACATATTGTGTGAAATGGCCATTTTCTCTAGAGAGGAACGTTCACAAACTCCAGAGGGACGATGACTGTGTAGGTGGCTGAGGGCATCAATTGACGTCACTGCCGTGCCTCTGGCTGGGAGGTCCAAGGGTGCCAGCACTCCAACGGTGGCAGCATTTTCTACATAGCTAGTTTAATTCAGCTGCTGTCTGGAGGCAAATGCCCGAGCAGTTCCCTAACAAACGGGCCACGGAACGCGCACGATCTTCCCCCCCCCCCGCTCTTACTTGTCCTATCCTCATCCCTTACACGCTCACACAACTTACATGCATCACACTACCACACATGCCGGAGACCGGTCGGGAGCTTGTCCCGGCTGGGGCGGTGCCCCGCTGGTGGGAGATACCTGGTTGAGGGAAAAACCTCGCTAGTCGACGTAGGTCGGCGCCGGATCTCTCCATCCAGATGGGGAAGATTGCCGCACCTCACGCGATTAAAACATGCACAACTCTTACGGGACTAATAAGCTTAGCAAGTAAAGCTCCCGGAATTACGAAACAATCAATCAATCCAGAGAGACGAAGCGGCCAACTGACGAGAGAAATTAAGCTCCTTCTGAGAGCTCCCTCCTTCCTGTCACCATCGCCCTCAATAAATCGCATTTATTTCATCGCACTCCCCCCCCAACTGCCTTCCGGTCACTTCGCCATGATACTCTGGCACCTGTTTATCACCAAAGAAACGCTTATTCTATATTTTTGTAAACAATGACACATTCAACAATGTATGAATTTACGTTTCCATGTGGAATCCGTAACTGAATTACCACAATAGCATTTAGAGGAGTGTCTCTCGAACTCCTTTCGAGTCGAATCGTAATGGACGCGTGGTGCAAATGGTGAATCCTAATAAAGGGAGATTATCGCTGCCTCAGAAATCGATAGCACATTCGTTTGAAGTCCACTGGCGTGGAAAAAACTCGAAGTCGAGTACCGAGGAAGTCATGCTATGGAATAATGCGTTTCCCAATATCATCAACAATTTGTTCCGTGACTTGATTTCTTCTGGCACGAATTTTGAACACTTGCAATCACTTTCTAATATTGAAACAATGAAAATATTCTGTAAGGAAAGAAAGTATGGGATATTTCCAATGAAAACAAGGTGTCAAGTAATGACTTCTGTGTATAAGTATTTGTTGCTGTAACAGAGATATCAGTGAGCACGAGAGCGACAGAGAAGAGAGAGAGAGAGAGAGAGAAATTGACGAAACGATGGGTAAGTTAGAAAAAAATGACGCAAGTACTAATTATTTTGTTCAACAGTCTTTTCATTGCAAATATTATGCGTTATCGCAGATAATTAAAGTTGACGAGATGAAAACCGTGAGGGGAAGGATAGAACAAGTCCTGTTGGATCTTCTTGCAAATGTAACATCGGTGAACGACACGAAAGCGAAAATATAACAGCGTAGGTGAAGAGGAGAAAGGATAGTTCAACCTTTCTTTTATATCATCCAGATTCTTCACGCTTATTTTTCCATTTTGATACGAAAACGTATCCTAACTTTGAAGTGGTCAGCAATCTGTATGAGCCAGTTTAATCGTAAGTTCAGTACATGCTTAAAAGTTAGTAATAATAAGTTTTTAATAAGTATTTAAAGGCCTCTTAGCATTAATATCATTGTATTTTATTTCCGTTTGTAATCTGCCTTAGTGTACATCGTAATTTTTATACTCTTTTTTTTCTGATACTTTCCATGCAAAATATCTACGCACTATAATTATTGCATTTACAAATCTCTAAGATTAATCTGTAAATGTAATTACTAGATAATACAGACTTGCCTTTGTACATTAAAATGTAAAAGTAGTAGATTAATTTGTAGTCTTGGAGCATCAACATTTTATTTGACCATTAATTGTGCAATAAAGTAACTGTAAATATGGCTAAGAACGACATTAAGTCCAAAATTGCAAGAAATCGTTGAATATCCTAGTCCTCTTCTCAACAAGAGTAATGTTCAATCTTCAATACTGTAGGGACTTTTTTCGTGATGATATAAAATTCTTCAATAAATCCGTTCGGCGTATCTACGCTTTGCATTCAGCTCTACCATCTTATGTTAATACAACTCGTATTTATAGAATACATGATAATTTTAATAATGTAACTGCTATCTTTTCAGAGATTCATGACTTCCTGTAAGGAATCGGAAATGCAGGATTATCAGTAAAAACCCACCACTGTTAATTTTTCACATTAAAACCTGAAATATCCTTACTGAAAAATATTAAAACCTAAAAAAAACGAAACGTCTTGAACAAACAATTAAATTTTTTAGGGCCTGAGAATCCGGTCTTGTGAGATCACACACTTCTCCAATTGTTTTACGTCTCGAAAACTTACCTGAAGACAAGAGTGAAATTGGAAATTATTTCTTATTAGAGCACTTTATGACTTTATAATGGAAATCAGTCCCTAAGGCCTTTCTTGTAATACCTAGTCAATGAAGATGAAAACTTTGCAAGGTTATGGCTCGAAATTGATAAAAGACACATTACGAAGTTGGTAAATTGATCGCCGAAGTTTACCAATTTGGGAAATTCCTCGTTACTGCAGTTCTCCTGTCATTGTTTTCTTCCAGTAATGCCATACAAAGATAAAAGAAAGTAAAGGAGCCGAAAAGAAGTAACGAGACCACACCAACTGCAAAAAAGAGCTATAAAATGACTTGACACCACAATTTTCAAATAATCTTGCTCAGTTCCAGAATTTTGGTTAAATGGGGGGTTCATGTTTTGAACAGAGCCTGACCTGGAGGGGAGATCCATTAGATAAAGAAGCGTGGTATTTCGTAGGTTCGGTCTCACTAACAGAATATGCAGATTCGTATGCACAAGTATTCGGAATACTTTAACGATACGTTTGGGGGCGAGAAGGGGAATCAACATAATTTCCTAAAGGAATACGATATTTAATAGTGTTATTTTCATTTTATTTATCAAATTCGTTAATTATTTCCGTGAACATCTTTTTTTTAACTATACTTGTCATTAGGTTGATATAGAGCAAAGGATGGATGTGGTGGAGGCTCGTAAACCTTGGCAATAGACTAAACTTAAATACCCAAATACGTTATTGTAATTTCGGCCGTGTGTCGTTCAATATTTTTCCTAATACATCAGATTCAATCATGTGAATAAATACCTTTTATTTTTTACTGATATGTTCTTGCTCGTTATTGCCTTCAGTTACAAAGCTCAACGTTTTTGGACCGAGAGAATCCATAAACTGCATAACGTTTTTGGACCGAGAGGATCGCAGTTACGAGAAACATATGAAAACAGTTTAAATGCTACAATTTTCATGTTCTCTTATGGAGAGAATTAAGAATGGGAATTTTGGGAGGGAAATATGAAATGGTAATCCGAGTCAAGTTAACATCTAGTTAATTAGTAAATTACCTGCATTTTGTCGCCGCACGACAATTAGAACTCTTATAACGGCCTTGGTGCATAAATAAATATTCTTAACGTACTCATACGCCATCTTTATCTACAACTGATGTACTTTGATTGTTTGTAACGACCAGTAGGAAATCCTACATGGGCACTGGCCGTTAAGTCGCTTTTCGTTCCTCTGTTTGCGGTAAAACAGTAACATAGTAAAGTTATGTTACTAGTTAGTATTCAATATTTTTTCATCAGTGAAAACTAGTTTTATAAGAACACAAATACTCTGACACATATTACCAGGGGACGATTGCGAGACTCGAGGCGGAGACTAAGAGGGCAGTGGGTAGGACAGCGGGCAGGGTAGTGACCAAAACAGTGAACAAGGTAGTGACCAAGGAAGTGAACAGGCCAGAGGCTAGGACTGTTAGCAGGACAGTGTCCAGGACGGCAGCCAGGACAGTAGCCAGAAGAGTCGCGAGGACAGTAGCCAGGATAGTTCTTACCATGTCATAGTTCATATCAGGACAATATCCAGGAGTGTAGTCAGGACAGTAGCCAGGTTAGTGATCAGGACATGACGAGGACAGTAACGAGAATAATGGCCAGGATAGTGAAAAGGACAGTGTCCAGGACAGTGAGTCCAGCGTAGTGACCAGTGTCCAGTGTAGTGAGAAGGACAGTGGCCAGGATCGTGACAAGCACAATGGCCAGGATCGTGACAAGCACAATGGCCAGGATAGCGACAAGCACAATGGGCAGGATAGCGACAAACACAATGGCCAGGATAGTCACAAGCACAATGGCCAGGATAGTCACAAGCACAATGGCCAGCGTAGTGACAAGGACAGTGGCCAGCATAGCGACAGGCACAGTGGCCAGGATCGTGACAAGGACAGTGGCCTGCATAGTGACAAGGACAGTGGCCAGCATAGTGACAAGGACAGTGGCCTGCATAGTGACAAGGACAGTGGCCTGCATAGTGACAAGGACAGTGGCCAGAATAGTGACAAGGACAATGGCCAGGACAGGGAATACGGAGACGCAGGCGGGAAAGGCGGTGATTATGCCGGGCAAGAGCGGCGACACCACCAGCGGCTGGAACTGCGGCGGCCGAGGGCGAAGGCAACGCCAGCAAGGGCGGGAGCGGAGGGAGGAGTAGCGAGGGCTTACGGCGTCGGGGGCGTGGGCGGAATCGGACGGCGGCGAGGGCGGGGGGCGGGGGGCGGGGGGCGTAGGCGTATCGCGAGAGGGGTATCCGGCGCGCAGACACACCGGCGCCTGATCCGAACCTATGATGACAAAATCAATACCACTTCAAACGCCTTCCCTCCGCCCCGGCCAGGCGCCGGGCGGCGTCGTGGCGGCCGGTCACCTCAGAGCCTCCTCCGACCGACCGACCGACCGACCGCTCGCCGCCGAAATGACCTCCGCCTTATCAACCGCGCTCCTCCAGGCCCCGCCCCCAACGCTCGCGCACACTGGCAGAAACCGGCTCAAAACGCGCGCCATGCGCAAAACACGTTCATATATGTGTGTAAATATATATAGCAATGAGTATTGATTGTATGTTATTGTAATATATATATATATATATATATATATATATATATAATGTGTAAATATATTGTAACGGGTCATCCATAAATTACGTAACGCTAAAGGGGGAGGGAATCTGAGGCAGCGTTACGCTGCGTTACGTTAATATTTGGAAGTGCGTTACAAGGGGAGGGGGTATTGAAAATACTCGAAATTTGCGTTACGTAATTTATGGACGGCCCTTAATGTGTGTGTGTGTGTGTGTGTGTGTGTGTGTGTGTGTGTGTGTGTGTAGAAAGAGAGAGAGGTGGTTTTTACTTTTCCATTAATACATTTACTAAAAAGGAGAAAATAAAAATATCCATTTAATTATTTGATTAGGGCCGATAATTCTACGGCATACGCCATAGCATATAGTAACTTACTAAATATGAAATCAAAATGCTTTTAGTATCAAAATAAAAGACCAAATCTTTTCGTAATAATAAAAAAAATTGGCACAATATTGTTTGCAAACTGAAATGAACAAAACAATACATTTAATTAAATAACTCTGAAGAACAGTACCTAGATTTATTTTCTTCACCTTTCAAACAACAAAAGTTCTTCCTCTATGTCCAATTCCATATTTTCACTACACTACATTGACTCTCACAAATATTCTAATCTATTTACTCTTCCGTAATATTGTGCTCAATCAAAATATACCATCAATACTTATATCCAAATTCTCCCTGAACCACGACACTTCGACAGAAATACTCTATCAATCATTTACGTCCTCGGTCCTGAAGGTCGATTGTCTCTCTCTCTGGTTCTTGATTCCATCCGTCTTCTTAGGTCAACCGTCTCCACGGCATCGAAAACTTTGGCAACTTGTGCTTTTATCCCAGTTGGCCGTGTATATACATATCTCGATGTCAAATGTAGACGAAATGACCTAAGTTCGACTCGTTACAACACAGGCCGTACATAAAAGATTAAAGGATGTTAAGAAATTATATAAAGAATTTTTTTTGTATTCCAGCATTATAAACGACCTTTTCCGTTGCAAGAAATCGTTCATAATCGGGCGTTTTGCGCACAAAGATGACGTATTAGATTTCGAACCAAGTATCTTCCACCAGCGGGGCACCGACCCACCCAGGACAATCTCTAAGCTTCCGAATGGTCTCCGACATGTATGGTAGTGTAGTGCATTTACATGTGTATGTAAGTAAAGAGTGAGGATAAGATAAGGAAGAGGAAGGAAAGATCACGCACAGTCCGTGGTCCGTTTGTTAGGGCACGCTCCGGCATTCGTCTGGTATTGATCGGAGAAACTACAGAAAACTACCGATCAGAGCAGCCGGCCGCTAGGATTCTCCTCCAGACGTGACTGAATTCGACCTAGCTGACAAGCTAGTGTCGAAAATCCTGCCACCGGTGGGATTCGAACCTAGGACCTGTCGGTGAGAGGCACTGCACTGTCGTCAAAATCACCTCTCCAGGTTTATATCCGCTGAAGAAAAATATATAAATAGATTTATAAATATAGATAAATAGTCAGGCCTGCATTTCGTGTGACGAAGGTAGACTGTGAGAAACATGAATGTAGCTAGTGTAGAGAACCAGTCCCTTTTGAGAGTGGAAGCGTCGGACCTCCCGGTTAGAGGCACTGCAGTGACATCAGTGACATCCCTGAGCCACCGACGCGGGTGTGGGCGCAAGGGCCCTTTCTGTCCACTGCGAAGAGCGGTGCCTCGCCTCCGCCAAAGGACCTCTGATCGAAAATGAGGCGACGGGCGACGCTCTTTGTGACGTCCCACGGCACAGAGTAACGGCCACGGAGTAAGCTTGGGATGGTCAGGCAAAAAAGGAAGGCTCAGCTTTGAGGACGGCAGCGTGTACTCGGTATATAAATACGATCGTCTCGAAAATCCAAAAATCCTTTGTGAACTGGAGAGTAGATGCCCGACAAAAATACGTGTTCTGAAGTTCGATTACGGTATCTGGAAACTGTTAATAGGAATAGCAGGTTTTTTATAAGGTGAATAAGGTGAAATGGGAAGGGTAAAAAGAAGTAATGTAGAAGGAATGTCAAAAAGAACCACACGATAAAAAAATAACACATGGCACGCATTTTTCAGTTTTCTTGTTTTCATTACGGCGTCTCAAATACTGATGAAAAAGAATAAATATATGACAATTTTTATTTGCGAACAAATTCCGTTATCAATAAATTTCATTTTATAATTTTAAAATCTAGGTGAATGTTTTTGAAAAAATCGTCAACGTATATCTGCTTTTTTCCCAAATCATATGCGATTTTCCCTTTTATGAATATTTGTCATAATGGACTAATCTCTTATAATGAAGGGAACTGAGTCGTGTTTTGGTAGCACACTTAAAACGAAAATACTGATTTTGCCATTTAATGACAGTAGTATTTAGTAATAATGAAATACTTACAGGAAAGATCCGTATAATATGATTTTTCCATCTCTTTATTTTACGTGGCGAGACTCAGGCCATGAGGCCTGCTCCCTCTGACCACACAAATTTCGCTTCGCTCCGTTCAAAAACTAGCGGAGAAAGAAGGTATTACTTCGCCGACGAATCAGGCTTGAATTTATCTCAGAGGCTTTATTTTGGCTTGAGGATCGTTTACGTGCAGCAATTCTACTAACATGGGACAGCCGGCTTTACTTCCCCTCCGAAGGAAGGCCTACGAAGGATATTTTCGCCCCTAAAAATCCACGGCTTCGATTGGGTTTGAACCCGCGAACTGGGGTATAACAGCCATTACGCTTACCGTTACACCATCGACTCCGCGTTGCTCGGTGTCACGAACGCACGCCGAAGAATAGCACTTCCCCTCGATTTGACACGATATTTTCCCGAGGTACTTCAATACAACTTAAATAAACCTCCCACGATATTCCGATTAATCTATTTTCTTCCACTCTCCCTTTATCTTCTTCTTCTCCTTCTTCTAACGATGAAAATATTCTATTCAACGAACCACTTCCTTTTAACATAAAGAGAATAACTTGCTTGTGTTGAAACGCTTCCCAACACACTCCACGTACACTGAGAATGTAGGAGACAGCTTTTAAAACTTTGTCTGCGAACCCCCAACTTCGTTCCCGCAACATATGTAAGTCTGCGGAGATGCAGTTTCATCCTATCCTTTCCGTGCCAGTGCACTGCCTTGCCATCTCTCGTGATTTTTAAACGCGCGGCGGTCGGAAAGTGTAAACTTATTATCGCCACAGTGCACCGCACAGTGGTCAGAAACGAGCACAAACACGAAAAAAAACTAGAATAAATATTTTATTTATTATTTCAATATTATAAAAACTGTAATCAACAAAAAATAGAAAAGCACATTTTAATTTTTTCATTTAAAAGATTTTTAAAGAAATTTAAACGTTAAAAATACAATTTGACGACTAAAGCCGAGAAATTAATCTGATTGTTCATAACTTTCCGTAATACCGTTCTATCAACATAATGCAAAAAACAACCTCAACGGCCGGAGTCCGTTTAAAAATTAATAGTATGTCGTACGCTTTGAACAATCGAAACAAAGGGTTGTAGCACCGATCCTTGGTGGCCGTGATCGCTAAGTCAGAGTGTCGTACTGATCTCGGACCGAGGGGTCGCGTGTTCGAGTCCCGCCTCGGCCATGGTTGTATTTGCGTTCGTCCTTTCATCCCCTATCATCACCGTATCATGTCATAACGTTAAACCCAATAGTGGTCGCTAATGACCTTGATGTTGATGCGACGTTAAATGAAAAAAATGGTTGTGCCAAAGACGGCTCGTACTCTATAATACGGTATTAAGGACTATGTTATAATTCTCAGTTTACAAATTTCAAAAGTATCAGTTGTTTTCTCTGCATCGGCCGTGTAGGTCAGTGCCGGATCACGCCTTCCGCTTGGGGAACACCACTATCTCCCAAGAAAAACATGCACTATACTTAACGAACTAATGACCTTGTGAGTTGACGCGCCCGGTATCACTAATAAATCAATTTTTAAAAAAACATACGAATTCTTAATGAGCGCCTGGCTTTAAGAGTATTTTTTCATTCTTCTGGCTCCGTCAAGTCGAAATAATAGTTGAGAAATACTCCCCCAGACGTTAAAAATCCCTGAGGTGTCATGAAGACCCTGGGCGCGGAGGGGGCACTGCGCCGCTGGGAGATCCGTAGCAGCGGGCCGGAACCGACGCGCGTCATTCTAGTCCGCGGCGCCCGTAATGCAGGCGCGTATGGAGACGGAAAGGCAGCCTGCCGCACGACATTACACAGGGGTGGCCACACCAGCGTCCCCGAGGCGTGTGCCTTGCTGGCGAGGTTGTTGTTAAAACTGTTTGGGTGTTGCTTAATTAATAAACCCGACCCGATTTGGCCGAAGGACCTCTCAAACGACCCGATTTGACCGAAGGACCGGTCAAACGACCCGATTTGACCGAAGGATCAGTCAAACAACCCGATTTGACCGAATGACCTCTCAAACGACCCGATTTGACCGAAGGACCTCTCAAACGACCCGATTTGACCGAAGGACCTCTCAAACGACCCGATTTGACCGAAGGACCTCTCAAACGACCCGATTTGACCGAAGGACCTCTCAAACGACCCGATTTGACCGAAGGACCTCTCAAACGACCCGATTTGACCGAAGGACCTCTCAAACGACCCGATTTGACCAAAGGACCAGTCAAACGACCCGATTTGACCGAAGGACCGGTCAAACGATCCGATTTGACCGAAGGGCCGGTCAAAAGACGCGATTTGACCAAGGACCGGTCAAACGACCCGATTTGACCGAAGGGCCGGTCAAAAGACCCGATTTGACCAAGGACCGGTCAAACGACCCGATTTGACCGAAGGGCCGGTCAAACGACCCGATTTGACCGAAGGGCCGGTCAAACGACCCGATTTGACCGAAGGGCCGGTCAAACGACCCGATTTGACCGAAGGACGGGTCAAACGACCCGATTTGACCGAAGGACGGGTCAAACGACCAGACTCAACCGAACGGTCAATTAAAACGGCCCGTCTCCATCCGTCAGTCCGACTGACCAGCCCACGAACCAAACACGCATAGTAGCAAAGAAACGATGCATCGAAGGAAGTGGCCGCATCCGGCCCGAGTTCAAGCCTATCTGACCCTATGCAAGGCTTCGTCACCTGCCTTCCCCGCAATCTAATTATGATCAGCTGCCATCTATCGGCCTCTCGGGGGGAGGCGGGGGTCCTACCGGTGGCTCGCGGTCACTACCGCTCCCCTTGGGGAGCGCTTCCCAAAGAGAAGCTTCTTCGCGTCCCCAACGTCACGGCGAGGTAGCCACCCCTCCCCCGCACGAGAAAATCAGCACCGAGCGTCGCTGTTGATTGATTCGTTTTTCTGGGCGCGTCAACTACTTTGGTCATTGGTCCCGTTAGTATAGTGCGTGCTTTATCTCGGGAGGTGGTGATGATCTTTTCCCCGCTGGATGGTAAGATCTGGCGCCGACCTACCGTTGACTAGCGGGGTTTTCCCCCCAACCAGGTATCTCCCACCAGCGGGGCACCGCCCCAGCCGGGACAAGCTGTAAGCTCCCGACCGGTCTCCCGGCGTGTGTGGTGGTGTAGTGCATGTTAGTGTGAGTGCGTGTGTGTGTAAGGGGTGAGGATAGGACAAGGAAAAGGAAGGAAAGATCGCACGCGGTCCGTGGCCCGTTTGTTAGGGTACTGCTCCGGCATTCGCCTGGTGTTGATCGGAGAAACCACGGAAAACTACCGATCAGAGCAGCCGGCCGCTAGAATTCTCCTCCAGACAGCGACTGAATTCGACCTAGCTGACAAGCTAGTGTCGAAAATCCTACCGCGGACCTCACGGTCAGAGGGACTGCAGTGACATCAGGTTGATGCACTGAGCCATCTCTCCCGGTCCGAGCGCCACGGACGGCCATGGAAAGCGCGCACCTTGGCCAGCCCTGCGGCGCATGCGCACAAGCGAGCGGCCGCCACGCGGGGGTTGGGAGGGGGTGGGGGAGGGGGAGCGTCATGCAGCGAGGGCCAGGCCGCGGCGCCGCCGCCGCCAGCGCGCAAGAATCCATTTGCTTTAATAAATGGGTAATAAATCCCAATGAGCCGCCTGGCAGCGGCCGCCGCCGCCCCTGGTCACTCGGCCGCACTCGCGCGCGCGACGAGAAACGAGAACGCGCGCGCTCGGGAATAAACGCCCCAACGGGCCAGCGAAGCGCCCGCCCGCGCCGCACTCGGCCCCGTCACCCCAGGACCCGCAAGGACCGGACGCCACACGGCGAGGCCGACTGGCCGATCGGACTGCCGACAATTAACAGATTTACCAACAAATTAATCCACAAGCGTGACCAAACGCCCGATCTACCAACCAACCGACAGACTGATCTATCCGCCAATTAACCGCTCTACCTTCCAATCAACCTATCTACTCGTCGATCAACCTATCTACTCGCCAGTCAACCTATCTGCTCGCCAATCAATCTATCTACTCGCCAATCAACCTATCTACTCACCAATCAACCGATCTACTCGCCAATCGACCGATCTACTCGCCAATCGACCGATCTACTCGCCAATCAAACCGATCTACTCGCCAGTCAACCTATCTGCTCGCCAATCAATCTATCTACTCGCCAATCAACCTATCTACTCACTAATCAATCGATCTACTCGCCAATCAACCGATCTACTCGCCAATCAACCGATCTACTCGCCAATCAAAAGACCTACCCGCCAATCAACCGATCTACTCGCCAATCAACCGAACTATTCGCCAATCAA
>JAHLJT010002630.1:27295861-27337077 GCA_031308135.1 Acheta domesticus
TATGCTCAACGCTATTTCCCGACTCTTTTTTCTCGTTGAGGAAGCAACATTTCAATTCGTTCTTTTTACTACAATAAAATAACTTGTAGTTTCAGTGCTTAACCTAATTTCGCCAAAATTGATTTAATAACTTTTACTCAGTGACCACGGAGTTGTTGGATTGTTGCTGCACTATTTTCAGTTTCCGGGTACGTTAACTGCTAAGGTCATTCGTAGGGAGAGGAATTTTACGCCCTTAAAAATCTTGAAATATGCTTCCAAAGATATGAATTTTTGACCTAAAAAATCTGAAATATGCAGTTTAATATGCAGTTAAAACTAACAGTATTTCATTTCTTTTATAAATATTTCTCGATAAATTCAGCGGGAGTATGCTTGGATTGAAAAGATATATTTTTGTGCAAACGTAAAATAATCTACCCTACTAATTGAAGTAAATATTCACCTTAGTGAAGTACATTGTATGTCTTGTGTTTCTTCTGACTGATTTAAAAAATATGTTATAAAGGAATATCCTACATTTTCACAAGTATTTTATCATCTATTGGGAAACAAAGCAAACTGTGACAAGACCTTTCAAATCAGTGAACGCTCCCAAATAGATTCTATGAAAAAATTGAACGTCTTATAGGTAAATGTCTATTTTAACGAAATATGCAAAATATGCGTCTATAATTACACGAACATGCACCAACAGCAAAAATCAGCCAAATGTACACAAATATGCACTAACATTTTAATCTGTATAGCATCATATTCTACCCAAATGTTAAGAAATTTCACTTAGCAATGCCCTGAAGCAATGGACAAAGATATGCAAAATCTTAGAAATCCGCTCTCTAGTTATTAGTCTCGAATTAGTCTCCCTCCCCAGCGGGGTACCGCTCCACCCGGGACAAGTTTTGAGCTCCAAACTGGTTTCTGAACATGTGTGGTAGAAGTACACACTGCTACCACACATGTTAAATGTACGTGGGTAAGTAAAAAGTAGGACAAGGAAGAGGAAGGAAAGATCGGATGTGGTCCGTGGCCTGTTTGTAAGGGTACTGCTCCTGCATTCGCCTGGTGTTGATGGGAGAAACCACGGAAAGCTACCGATCAGAGCAACCGGCCTCTAGAATTCTCCTCCAGACAGCGACTGAATTCGATCCTAGCTGTGTAGCTAGAGTCGAAAATCCTGCCTCTGTCGGAACTCGAACCCAGTCAGAGATAGCGCCTGCAGAAATAGCGACTTTGCTATATAAGCTAAACTCAGCCTGTGCATGCTGGAGTAGAATGCGATGGACCATTAGTGACTTCAGAGTGTTTTTTTCGCACTTGACACTCAATTCTTGCAATGTACAGCTCTGTTGTATGCACAGAGGCGAAGAAACATGCCTTCTCTCCGTTCAAATTTTTGAAAGAGCTCCTTTACCCTTAGCAAATAAATATTTTATTTATGTAAATCTGTTCAATTCCAGATTTTCCCCCTTTTTTACCTGACAATTTCGGAAATCTACCTATTAATATACCTAGTAAAGCTTAGAGTAACACGGAGTTCAGCTGTCGTCCAACAGATCGCGCGGCAAGTGCCAAAGCGAGAACATTCATGAGGAGAATTATATGAGTTTCTTCTCCAAGCATAAATATTTTATTCATTAATAAAATCTGTTCATTTAAGACTTCTTGAAATAAGGCCATGTACAATTTTTCGAAATGAGACATTCTCCCGTAATTTTGCATGAAATATAGGCAAGATTTAAACAATTTTGTTTTTAACTGCTCCAATTTTTTTCTTTAAATTTTCTCCTCGTATGTATCAATGGACGTTATAAAAAGTGATGCTAACGAACTCATTGTATTTTCGGAAATTGCAAAAAGTTAGCATTGTGAAAATACAATATTGAAGAAAAAAACGTTGTCTTCAATGAAATCTGTTCTAGAAAAATAAGATCTTCAAAACGTCCTTGTACACTGTTTTGAAAAATGAGTAATTTTCTTGTAATTTCTGCTATAAATTAAATCAAATTAAAAAAAAAATTTAAAAGCTTCAAATTTTGCCTTCACATTTTCCCCACGTATAGAACAAGAGCCACTTAAAAGAATAGGGCAGATCTCATTTTCGTTGATTTGAGAATTTTCGAAAAGTGCAAATTTAGAAATAATACGAGAAAGTATGTGCTGTTAGCGCCGCAAGTTTATTTATTTACTTACTAGTTCGAATCGGATAGAAAAGCCATAATTTTTTGATAACACCCTCGTTATTGGTTCTTACTGCATGTTATGATTAACGCAGTTGGTATTTAATTTGTCGTAAATACGTAAGGGGAGGGCGTATGCAACGGGAGAAAGACAGACCCCGGGTTGATTATTAAAAGTGGTATATTCTTGGCCCTTCTTGCAAGTTCATGGTTCCATTCTCACAGGCTACGCACTCCAGCTCTTCGTCGCCATGAGGCATGTTGCGCAGGCAGCGGCGGCGGGGGAGGCAGATGTGTTGCGGGGTATGTAAATTGCGGACCAGGAGGAAAATAAAAGTTAAACCCATATGAAAATTGCGGACCGAGTACCTACCCTTCCAGGTAAAAGTGGAAGGTGACCAGTGACGTAGCGTAGTGGGAGCCGCAGGGGCGGTCAGCCCCGGGCTGCACTTTTCGTGGCGACAATAATAATAATAATAATAATAATAATAATAATAATAATAATAATGATAATAATAATAAATAATAATTAATAATAATATCATCTTGTCAAAATTTGAACCATTTCATTTCATATTTTTGTCGCCCCTTACGACTGGGATTAATTCAAACGAGCACTGAACCTTTCATTACTTATTCTGTGACTTCTTTATATGAATGTATTATGACATCTTACACATTGTAGCGACTGACAAAACAGACTGTACTGACGTTTAAGGGATTTCCCGCATTTTACTTTGAGCTTGTATTGTTTATGACTAATATTCAGTGAGAATGGCTGGTATCATGTACAGAATAGTGTTCAATGTTGTATAATAAGATAATTGCCACCTCCGGACTTCTCGTGAATCTCCGTGTGACCAGTGAAGGGAAAGGCACAAGGAAATGCTAGACAGCAGCGCAGCGGGGTCGCCGACCCCCATAACGCGCCTACCTATATTTCTTTTTTCCTCAGTCCTGTTCCTTACCGGAGATGGTTTGGTCCGCAATTTACGTACAGAATTAGAAAGTAAGTTTCACGAGATAAGACGAAGGGATTATTTGGTCCTCAACTTACGTACGGCCGTGGGTTGGGGATGGTCGCTCGGGGTTCCGTACAGCGTCGATTTCCACCTTGGTCAATTGATTGATTGATTGATGTTTCCGGGCGCGTCAACTAAGTTGGTTATTAGTCCCGTAAGTGTAGTGCGTTTTTTCTTTCTTTCGGGAGGTGGCCATGATCTTTTCCCCGCTGGATGGCGAGATCTGGCGCCGACCTACCGTCGACTAGCGGGGTTTTCCCCTCAACAAGGTATCTCCCACCAGCGGAGCACCGCCCCAGCCGGGACAAGCTCTAAGCTCCCGACCAGTCTCCCGGCATGTGTGGTAGTGTAGTGCGTGTTAGTGTATATGTACGAGGAGAGGATAGGACAAGGAAGAGGAAGGGAAGATCGCGCGCGGTCCGTGGTCCGTTTCTTAGGGTACTGCTCCGGCATTCGCCAGGTGTTGATCGGAGAAACCACAGAAAACTACCGATCAGAGCAGCCAGCCTCCAGACAGCGACTGAATTCGACCTAGCTGACAAGCTAGTGTCGAAAATCCCGCCTAGCACCTCCCGGTCAGAGGGACTGCAGTGACATGAGGTTGATGCACTGAGCCGTCTCTCCCGGTCCCACCTTGGCCAACCCGAGGCGCGATGAACACTGCCTTTCACGAAGAGCGGAAAACGAGCGACAATTCCTGTGACCGTACGCGCTTTCTGTATCCCACCGAGCCAGTTCATCCCTGCGTCGGCGGGGGTGGCGTTGCCCTAGTTGAGTGGCACGCAAGGGATGCGGGGATGGGGATGGGGGGTGGTGATGTGGGGGTGGGGATGCGGGTGTGGTGATGAGGGGTGGTGATGAGGGGGTTGTGATGAGGGGGTGGTGATGAGGGGTGGTGATGAGGGGGTAGGGATGCGTGGGTGGTGATGCGTGGGTGGTGATGCGTGGGTGGTGATGCGTGGATGGTGATTCGGGGGTGGTGATGCGGGGTGGTGATGTGGGGGTGGGGATGCGGGTGTGGTGATGAGGGGTGGTGATGAGGGGGTGGTGATTCGGGGTGGTGATTCGGGGGTGGTGATGAGGGGTGGTGATGAGGGGGTAGGGATGCGTGGGTGGTGATGCGTGGGCGGTGATGCGTGGGTGGTGATTCGGGGGTGGTGATGAGGGGGTGGTGATGAGGGGGTGGTGATGAGGGGGTGGTGATGAGGGGGTTGTGATGAGGGGGTAGGGATGCGTGGGTGGTGATGCGGGGGTGGTGTTGCGGGGGTGGGGATGCGGGGGTGGGGATGCGGGGTTGGGGATGCGGGGGTGGGGATGCGGGGTGGGGATGCGGGCAGCCTGGCATCTGGAACCGATTCACATACCAACGCGGTCCCGACGAGGAGTGCAAGGCGATCTGGCTTCAGCACAAGTTGGCGAGTGCAATTGTCACAGGAAATACCACGAGTGCTTCGGAAATTATCGATAAATCCCCGACTCGCGACGCGAGGACTTTATCTTACAGTACATACGCGGTTCATTCGACATCGACATAGCGATCGATGTATGTCGCCTCCTAACATAAATGAGACACAGTTTATGATTGGTCATTAGGGAGAAGCGGGATGAAAAATTGGATAGAAAAAGCGGTAAACTTTTCGAGATACACCGCCCTGATTGGGGCATTTTGGATGTATAGTTAAACACTACTTGTTTTAACTTAACGATTGGAATAGTCTTGGTAATGACACCTTATTTGTAAACATTCATTCGGAATGATATTCGAAAAGCGGATCTTTACAAGAGAAATAAAATATAGAATAATTCCATCCCTTATCTCACGTGCATATTGCTCGCCGTTTATGCATAATCTATTTGATCATTAATAGAATGAGAGGACATGCTACTCATAACGTTTTTATTCTGCAATTGAAACAGTTTTTAATCGTTTAATGTTTCTCATTTGTGTTCCAGGCACCTTTTTTCATCTTATAATTTACGTCATTTTTTTTCTGCGCAAAATTACGCTCAATATTAAATTAACTTTATAATGGAAGATCGTTGAGGGGAATTTAAGAGGACCGAAATTTCTCCCTCGTTCCAATAAATAATATTAATCTGTTTCCCTCAATAATCTGAATAAATGTTGTTTTACAAGATATTAAAACACGAAAGCGTGCCCGTTCTGCAACTTTCCCCGCCACAGAATGGGGGTGAAATCGGCCTCATTTAAATGGGGAAACATTAGGGGCGATATTGTTCTGCGATTCAGAAGGGGAAGGCAGAAAGAAGGGGACAGGGCTGATAGATTACTTTAGTCACACATCCTCAGAATAAAGAAGGGGAGTTTGGAAAGCATGGTAACACGCGGTGCAGTTTGGTTTCAAAATACGTATTTAACTCGCAGAAGTCTGGAAAATTGTGTTTACGATTAAAAATTTTGATAGCATTTATCAAAGAACGCTAGATACAAAAAAAAGAAGCTTTTGTGTCCAGTTAGTATTTTTCTACTTATTCTTGTTCGTTGTTTTATATTGGGTAGTGGGAAATTGAAATTTATCGTTTTAAAAAATTACAGGTTATTCTTTATTCTATAGGTTTTAAAAAATTACAGGTTATTCTATGGTTTCAAAATACGTATTTAACTCGCAGAAGTCTGGAAAATTGTGTTTACGATTAAAAATTTTGATAGCATTTATCAAAGAACGCTAGATACAAAAAAAAGAAGCTTTTGTGTCCAGTTAGTATTTTTCTACTTATTCTTGTTCGTTGTTTTATATTGGGTAGTGGGAAATTGAAATTTATCGTTTTAAAAAATTACAGGTTATTCTTTATTCTATAGCCAAGTTTCAAAGATCGTGTTTTATATAACTTCACCCGAATTGAACGAACGTTACTCAGAATTATGAAGCGAAACAGAAAATGAGATGTAAACAGAAGTTGAAATATTCGTAGAAATGTAAAGATCAAGTTAAGCAGGTGTGGAGAGAACGGACTGTTATGAATAAAAGTAGCGCACTATTAAAGCCACGCTGAATTCCCGATGTTTCTCAACTTTTAACGGTCCCACATACGACATAAACCACGCGTGCACTGTCATATCTCTCTCTCTCTTTCGGTCTCTCTCGCACTCTTCCGCTCTCTAACTCTCCACCTCGCTCCCTTTTGTTCTGACTCCTTCACTCACTCTCTTTCGCTTTCTCTCCCTCTCTCACTTTCTTGATAACGAAATACTGTAGAATCTTAGGGTGTTGAGAATACAACAATTATTAGTTAATGTTGACATTATTATTATTTAATTAAAAATATCACACGTCTCGGGTGAAGTTTGCGATCTTTTTTCTATAAACTATCATACAAAATCAACACTATAGTTATTTAAAATAAATGTGTTTTAGTTTTTTATGAATTCATAAACGATGAAACTAATTTTTACTTTCTCGCCCTTACTTCGCAAGAAGACAAAGTTATGTAATGGTGCGCCGGAAAACGGCGACTTTTCGGCAGAAAAACTTATTGTCGAGCCCTGATAACGAAAAAGCTGATAAATTCTGCTGCCGATATATATATATATATATATATATATATATATATATATATATATATATATATAGTAAATTACTTTCTCTATCACATGGTGTGGCCAGAATCTGTTTTGTGGGTCCTTGATATGGAAAATCGATTGACAGCAAAACGTCTGCCTGTCTGTGTTCAGCGCTAGCGCCTAAACCGTTTCTGCCGATTTTTTCCAAAATTTATATTCCCCCAATCGATGTGAACGAACTCGAATCGTTGGGAGTTTCAAATACGGATATTTTGATTTTTGAGGCTACTGTACATGAAGCTTCAAAAACATTTTCAAACTTTTCTCAAAAATGGCACCAATTTTTTTGATTAAACTTCGTCCTGGAATAGCACAAAGGACGGTTAAGAGAATGTTGCAGGTCTTATGTTCGTTAAAATTCCAGATTTTTCGAAAAATTGCAAAAGTGAATTTTTTTTGGTGGGGGGGGGCATCTTCCTACAAATATAATACTGAATCTGGAGGTTCTTTTCAATGAAGTCTGTCGGCTGCATTCTGCCCCCTCCCTCCCCCGCCACTTGCCCTGCTTCCTTCTCCTCTCCCGCCTCTACTCCCGAGCCTTCTCTATTCGCGACCCAACCCAACTCCTCGCCCGTCTCGCCCCCCCCTCCCATTAGGGACGCGACCAGCGATGTCGATGTGTTCAAAACATTCATGTTTCTATAAAAATATCGACACTTCTCCGCCCCGTTCTGTCCCACTCCGCCCCCGCCTTTCCCCAAAAGCAGACCCTCCCCGTCTTCTTATTTCTCACCCCACCCCACCTCCATCCCGCCCTTGTCCCGATCTTCAGTCTGTCCGTCCCGTCCCGCCACCCCCTCTATCCGCTCCTCGCTCCTCCCCCGCCATGTCCCGCCCCGCCTCCGCCCCCGCCCCGCCCCCACCCCACCCCTGCCCCGCCCCGTCCCCGCCCCGCCCCCCGCCCCGCCCAGCCCAACTCGCCCCGCCCCCGCCCCGCCCCCGCTCCCGCCACCGTCCCCGTCCCCCGCTTCCGCCCTCACCCCGCCCCGCCTCGTCCCCGCCACCGTCCTGCACCGCCCCGCCCCCGCCCCCTTCACCCCGCCCCCTTCCCCCCGCCCCCTTCCCTCCGCCCACGTCCGCCCCCATTCTCCGGGCTGAGCTCCGCAGGGCGCGCTGCCAGCCTATAAACGCTGTTTTAACGGCCCGTAACGGTTGCAGCGGCCTCCTCAACCCACACGGAAATAAACACACGGCCGCCGCGTGTAAGCTGTCAAAGCCACACTGCGGGCCGTTGCGGGCGAGATGACTTCCCGTGCGGGCGGGCCACCGCCCCGCCCCCTTCCTCCCAGGCCAGTCACTTATCAGAATGACGAAATAATCAAACCACAAACACACCGGAGAGATGGCTCAGTGCAGCTACCTGATGTCACTGCACTCCCTCTGACCGGGAGGTCCTAGGCAGGATTTTCCACACTAGCTTGTCAGCTAGGTCGAATTCAGTGGCTGTCTGGAGGAGAATTCTAGCGGCCGGCTGCTCTGATCGGTAGTTTTCCGTGGTTTCTCCGAACAACACCAGGCGAATGCCGGAGCAGTACCCTAACAAACGGGCCACGGACCGCGCGCAATCTTTCCTCCCTCTTTCCTTGGTCTATCCTTTCCTCTTACACACACACACTTACACTAACATGCACTACAATACCGCACATGCCGGGAGACCGGTGGGGAGCTTACAGCTTGTAATGTATAGTAAAGTAAACAGTATAGTAAAAAGTTTAAAATTATTTACAATACAATTGAGAAATGGAGAAATTATGACAGGTGAGAACTTACCAGTCATATGGGAGCTCACGAAATAAGAAACAAATTGTTTGTTAAATAACATAATGACACAGTAAACTGTCACTGGACAGACAAAGACAAATTCGTTACGTACGAAACTATTTTCACTTTTAAAACAATGGTTTAAAAAGCGTGGAATGGTAGCGTGGGTCCAGCTAGACTCACATTAACCGTTAGCATTCTAGACGTTATGAATATTCCTCACTCCATGGTTAGCATACTTGTATATCGTGGTCTTCCAGTGGAAAATATTAGAAGTTCTTGTTTCACCAGAATGATTGTGGGAAAATATAGTTTTCATGGCTTTAGAGGTAGCTCTCTTTATTTGTTTTGAGCAGAAGGCAAACCTCGTCCGAATATTACTTGAATTAGATACGTACTAGGTTTTTAGGAAACCTAAATTAAATTGTGTGAGTATTAATGTATGAATGTTACCAGTAATGTTTAATTTCGTACGTATTAACTCTTGCTTTAGAAAATAAATTTACTCCATATTTCTTCATGAAGCGATCCCCCACCCCCTATTTTTCCTCATATTCTCTTATTCCGCAGCAGAATAAATCGTGTCATGTTATCAAATTAAAAAAACCGACGTATGTTAAATTATTCAAATTATTCTTGTAGAATAGAATAACTAATGAGGATTCGTATTTTTAATATTGCTATGGAATATTGATTTCGTTGATCAACCGTGCCTTTCATACCCGAATATTAATAAAAGTTATTGAATGGGGATTGCATTCGTAATACGTTTTTATCCATACTCTTTGTTTCGCGGGGAGAAACAATAAATGCATGAATATGTTATGAATATATGAATATAAATGTTTCCTCTCTTGTTCACAGAGTTAGTGCACAGTACCAGAAACTCATCACATACTTTCTTATGAAGTAAAAATGAGTATTTTTATTCAATAAAGATGGAGAAAGATGTAAACGGAGGCGAATGATTGCGTTTCATGCTGACCCTTTCTTTCAGTCTTTTGAAGGTCAGAATCTGGATGTTCTAATGATCTGCAAGGAATATAGCAATGTAGGTTTCACAAATATGAGTCATGACTTACATTTGCACGTAATAGGATGAGTGAAACCCAAACCTTGAGCTGAATATATCGATATCTACAGAAACTCATCACATACTTTCTTATGAAGTAAAAATGAGTGTTTTTATTCAATAAAGATGGAGAAAGATGTAAACGGAGGCGAATGATTGCGTTTCATGCTGACCCTTTCCTCTTTCAGTCTTTTGAAGGTCAGAATCTGGATGTTCTAATGATCTGCAAGGAATATAGCAATGTAGGTTTCACAAATGTGAGTCATGACTTACATTTGCACGTAATAGGATGAGTGAAACCCAAACCTTGAGCTGAATATATCGATATCTACAGACAGAAGATAATGATATTCAAGATAATTTTGCGCAAGGAAAAACGGACCTCTTTTCGTTTATTCATTATACAAGTTTTGCGTAGATTTTTCTCCATATTGTCATTCATCATCGTGAGTATTACTGGTGGTAGTTGTAGGTCATTGTCAAATATTTATTTAATGCTATTCTTGCTTATCAGGCCCATAATGTACTTTTTTTCAAGATCTTATAGTTTCTTTCTTTTAATGGGAACTTTTCCAGTATACCCTATTCAAGTTAGCAGGTTAACTTCACCTTGTACAGATCGATAACTTCAGTGTTTACTCCATCTATAAACGTATGAGCAGTAACATTCCCTCTTTTTGCTGCTAAGGACGTTATGTGCTTATTAGTATTTACTTTGAAAGATTGTTTAGTACGAACACTAAAGAGTATTTTAAAAATCATGAACACCAGTCTTTAAACTTCTGAGTGTCATTTTCTGCAGCTTTAACGATGAATGAAATCTTCTTTCATTAATAGTATTGCTCATGTATTGATTGTAGAAATACATATATTGATTGTAGAAATACATGTCTTAACGGTGAACCACTTTCTTAATAACACCGAAGTTTTGGTCAAAGTGTAAAGAACTGTGACCTCTAATAGGAAAAAAAATTATTCATCTCAATAACTCGCTTGGTAACAATCATAAACATAAAAACTTCACCAATGAATGGTTCCAGTATTGCCTTGATGAGTGGCCAGAAAGTAAACGTTGAGTACAAGAAGGGAAATATATGTCTGACCTGTGTCCCTATCTCAGCTCATTGTGCCAAAAAGTGAAATATTTATATTCTTGATCTCACCGGTTCGATTCAATTGAAAAGGCGAAGTCGAAACAGGGAAAATGAAACATTTTACATTATTAAAGGATTACCTAGTTTCATTGAAAGAGACACAGGTTATGTAAATGTATAATGCTATCAATTTAATTATGTAATCTCTTCGTATTTCTTTTCATCTTGAGTCATGATAGACTCAGAAACGGTACCATGCAAATGAAACTATTCTATGTATCATACTTCTGCTGGGTTTACAAAATCTAAAGACGACCAGAGAAGAACTAAAATCCTTCCATGACCCCAGAAGCCATTACAAGAAAAAGTATAAAATTTTCAAGACTTCAGTGGAACTTTCGGTACTATTCACGATGGGGAGTGTTTATTGCCAACGAGTACGCAGTCTTGTGTGACGTTTCGAGTTTTGATAAACATCCAGTGATAAGTGCGCTACATGTGGGAAATGGTGAGCTGTGGGGAAAAGTGATGACGTCACAAAACTGGAATCCACCCCGCATCTTCTGCCCTGGCTGCTCCCCCCCCCCACTTACACACACCATTCCTCCCGTCCTCCATTGAGATGATACGATACATAAATCGATATCAACAGTAAAGGTTGGGCAAACACTTAAAATTTAATGTTTAAATACTTCACCAAAATATTTCGTAAATAAGTATTTAAATACATACTACTCAAAATACATTAGGTTTTGATATGCCAAATACACACAAACTTAAAATACTTGAAATACTTAAAATACTGTAAGTACAATTGAATGATCTTTTTTATTGCAACAATATATTGTAATTGCCAATTAAAATGAATCATTAATTGACAGACATAGAACTTTTTGAACAATGACTAACTCTAATATGTATGCATGTAAGTTGATTATGTGTAAAATTGTTCTTTCGGATATTTTAATCGATGCGAACTGCCTTCACTGGTTGTAGAAAATGGTACGAATGTTTAAATATTGAATATTGAATTACGAAATGTAATTCGTAATTCGAAATAACGAATTACGAATGTTTAAATATTACCCAGTACTGAAAAGACGTATTGCAAAAATTATACTACATATACATTCAGATGATTTTTCTTGATGTAATTAAACCAAAAAGAACTAAAGTACACAAAAATTCAGGCATATCACAAACTTTGGAATGAAAGCGAAATTAAGACCCACGAATTTTATTTTTATTAAAGTGTTTTAAGTATTTCTTTTTTAAATATTCCAATTTTATGTATTTAAATATACCTTTAAAAACCCAAACATCTAAAAAATTCAGGTTTTTCAAGTATAAAATGTATTTAAAATACTTATTTCAAATACAACTAATCCTCTAGGTTGGCTAATGGGCAGCGAACTCGCTTCCCGTGCTGTGGTCCCAGGTTCGATTCTCGGTCGAGGCAAAAATAGAGTTGTAGCTTTCCTTTAAAATCGTCCCAGTTCCTGTAGCTGTCTGTCGAAGAAGAGTTCAGGGAGGCAGGTCTTGCAAGTTACGTCATGTTCGGCACGTGTCGCTCTTAGCCCCAAGCTTGGTAATTAACTATAGGCCCAGGCATGGGGGACACAGATAGCTGGTCTGTAAAGTCGGACTATCGACCCAAAATGCCAAATACCTACATACAAATACAAGTATTTAAATACCGCCCAACTCCTCCACCAACAGATTGTAAGAGACTTGCACCGCGTGGTCATCTTAGCTTCTGCAACTTTTGAGCGTATGCGCATGCGCAGTTCGGGTTGCCAATGCGCAGGCTCAAAAGTGGTCTACGTGAAGGTGCTTCACGCACATCACTGTGTTCAAAATATTACGTAAAATATAGACTAAAATTGAATTAAAAAGATAAAAATTGTATAAATAGATTGACGAAATAGGAACTAATTTTTAATATTAGCTCTAATATAGAGCAATATTAAATCATTTCTTGTACTAAAAACATTTTTGTTCTCATAGTAAGGTTCCTAATCCTTCCTTGACAATTCAGCATTTACCGAGCCGTAGGTTACAAAGTACTGTTTAAAATGTTCAAATATGAAATTGCCCAATTTATCTCTTGGTATTGCTTTGTACTACCTAAAATTCCTCTCAATAATAAAAATAATGGGGAACATATTGGACAACGAAAAATGTGGAATTTAATCTACATATATTTCTAAGCTTCTTAAAATTGAATTAAATTTAAATATAATCTTACAAGAATAATTTCCCACGAATACAAAATGGAACATATTCCAAATAAAATGATGAAATACGCTGCAATAAGTCAGTAGTCCTGAAATATGTAGAACTATGTACGTTTCTAGAAAATATGAGTAAGTATGGAATATCAAAGGTGTTTAAAATCACACACACATACACACACACACACACACACACACACACACACACACACAAAAGACAAGAGTTTGATTCTAAGTAATGAATAAACGAATGTGCAATTACATACAAACACAAGCCCTACTGACATCGTATAATGCCTAATTTGTTGTAATAGTGTACCAAATTCATAATTTCGATTTGGAAATGCCTCTTTTATGTTAGGAACCGCTGCTCTAGTCTCTGCTTGATGAAAATTCGTGCACCGTATAAGTATTGGACCGTCCCTCGCCTAAAAAGGTCTCGAGTCCTATCTCCCCGCCCCCCCCCCTCCGCCCGCCCGCCCGTCGCTCGGGTGATTTATGGCGAGCGTTCGGGGCGCTCGGCAAGGCGATAGCCGCTTCCGGTGTCGCCGTCCCGGCAGGCCCGAGCTGGGCACTTGGCCGGCCCGGCTCTCCCGGTGATAGCGTCCCCTCCCGCTGTTTATTGTTTTTCTCGACCTAACCACTTGCTTCATTTGAGGTTGATTATGAAACACTTGTTTCTTCTGTGGTTGATTATTTTCTTAATAATTACAATAAATTTCATGAACTTAATCAAGTGAGTATCTTTTATTTCCGGACGCGTCATTAGTCCCGTAAGGGTAGTACATGTTATGCTGAGAGGTGGTGGTGGTGGTGGTGGTTGTGATGATTGGGGGACAGATTTTAATGAAATGTCATTTTTTTTCTTTTCACTTTGGAACAACTGTAAACATTAATTTTATGTTACGACAAAAGGAAATCATCCATTTTTATAAGACTTTTTTTTTCATTTTTGTCGATTTCAACTACTAAGTCTTTTTTTAAATTTCCGTCATTAAAAAAAATCGTCAATTTAATTTATTTTAACATCATTTTAATGGTCCTTGCTTCAAATAATATTTACGATATGCAACAAATTCTCCACAGAATTCCTGAATAGCCTATTGCATTTCTTCGCTCAGAAATTGTAATGTCAGTAACAATAAGGTTCCTGTGACACTTATCAGCGCCCCTGTCGGTTCGGCTGATTTTTTGGGATAACTAAAGAAAGAGATTTCCTGATAAAGAACACTCCAAACCAACGTCATTTTTCTTCGCTTTACGACATTTTAAAAACATTTCAAGAGCATTTTATTGATCATTTTTGGCGAAGTTTTAGGTCATTAAAATCCGCCCCTAATGATGATGATTAGGGAGCGGATTTCTAAGATTTTGCATATTTTTGTCCGTTGGTTCAGGACATAGCTAAGTAAAATTTCTCGACGTTTGGTTAGAATATGATGCTATATAGATTAATATGTAAGTGCATGTTTGTGCGTATTTGGCTGATTTTTCCTGTTGGTGCATATTTGTGTAATTACAGGCGCATATTTTGCATATTTCGTTAAAAAAGAGACTGATATATAAAACGTTTCATCTTTTCAAATTATCTTATGTAATGGTGAGCGTTCATTGATTCGAAACAGCCAGTTACAGTTTGCGTTTTAGTTTTCTGTAGATGATAAAATACTTGTGCAAAATGTGGGATATTTCTTGAGAACATATTTTTTAAACCAGTGAAAAGAAATTCAACAAGACATCGATGTACTTCACTAAGGTGAATATTTACTTCCATTATTTCTCTCGCAAAATAGGGTAGATTATATTACGTTTGCACAAAAAATATATCTTTTCATTTCAAGCAAATTTTCATTTCATTCCAAGATTTTTATCAAGACAGGTTTGCAGAAGAAATGAAATATTGTTAATTTTAAGGGCACATTAAAGTGCATTTTTGAGAATTTTTAGGTCATAAATGCATATTTTTAAGAGCATATTTCAAGTTTTTTAGGGCACAAAAATCCGCTCCCTAATGATGGTGATGAGTTCATTTCCCGCTGGAGTGTGATATCCGATTCCGAACGACAGGTCGGCTTACCATATTTCCTCTTCAGATATCGCCCCCCCCCCCAAGTAAGGTCAAGCTCTAAGCTCTCGACTGTACTCCCGACTAATGAGATAGTGTAGTCCATGTAAGTGTGCGCGTGTTTTGGAAATTCTCAGATAAATCCCCTCCCCGCTTCCCGAGTCGGTAATTTATCGACAACTTCTAAAGCACTGGTGGTATTACCAATGATAATTTTCTTTGCTTTAGACTAAGATCATTTTTACAAGCATCCTATAAACAATTATTGTAAATTACTGTACATTGTACTGAATCTGTAAACCTCAATTCATCATGTATGAATTACTGTTATAATGTAATTTTTGTGAGTCGCTAATGACACAGCTGTCGATGCGACTTTAAATAAACAAACAAACATTTTTACAAGCTCTTTTTCTAACCCTCGAGTCAGTTTCTCTGCACGCAGTGTCAGCGAACTCGAGTAAGCTGCATGCCCGCGACCTTGTCAAGCCTGCACTACGGGGCCAATAAATGTTGGCTTTCATGCCTGGGCGCCCTACAACAACATTCTCAGTAATATTTTTACTTCAGGTGTTGTATTTATTTTGATTTTACATCAAGAACAATTAAAAACTGCATGTGACGTACTATGGGCGAGAAATATGAGTTGTCGTTTTCTAGACCCCTGGAATCCCTTCCCAAACTCTTATACTACATTAAGTTGAATTATGACTATTATTGCTTCTACGAGCGTATTTGGTAAGATGCTAAAATAAGAGAATATTTTCTCTCGTGTAATAAAAACTATTTAGAAAATGAGTTACAGATTTAAGCTCTTATCTCTTACGAGTTATTTGTGAGGGAATCGACTTACATGGGGAATGGATTCGAAGAAATCGACATCCATGGATTCTTTGAATAATTACGTATTCATCAAGGAGCTCAAGAATATATGTACTGGTAGTGAAGTTACATCTAGGCCTATGCCTATCAGGAGTCATCTATAAATTAACGCTAAAGGATTTGCGTTACGTAATTTATTGATGGTCCCTTAGCTCGATTTTTGGCTCGATAATTTTTATTTAAATATTAATTTTCAAGATTATGAAAATAATGGGAAAAAAATGGAAGTACATCTCTACTTTTGAACTTAAGTAACGGAATTCCTCGTCTGTTTCTCTCTCTCTAAGTGCAAAACGTAATAGAGACAAACATACGGCAATAATTTCACGTTAGTAAAACTAATAAAATGAAAAGTCACTATGAATGCTCTAATATTTTAGGGATGGTATTACTATATTCAGTATGAAATAAGAAAGAGACAGAATTACCAGTTTTCCTAGAATCATCCTCAACCAAGTACGCCGTTAGATTACAATGATTGGTGTTACTGTTTTTAGAAATTCTACGACCATTTTCATTTTAATCTGAGTTACAGCAATTTCTCATGAGTACGTGTGTGGAATGAATATTATTTAAATGAAGAATAAACAAATATTAATTAAATCGTGCCGTGCTTCTAAAAAACTACTAAACGCTTAATTAAAATGTTTAAAAAGCTACTAAACGATTACAAATTAAAAATTAACGATTTCACGCATTATTTAAAACGTGTGAAAAATTAATCGATTATATACAGTAAACCCATGTTAGCACAAACTCGCTTAACACGAATTTCGCCGTAACACGAACAAAACTTCGGTTCCGGCAAGGGATTGTGGTAATACGGACGTTTATAATACTCGGATAACACGAATTTTTATAACTCTAACTCCGATTATTTCAGTCCTTTGAAATTCGTAGTATACTTCGTTTTTTCTAACGTGGCCGATGGTATTAGGTCGTTATTACACTTCTTGCCTTATAAAATGTATCTTTTTAACAGTGGTAAGAACATTTGAGACCACGAGCCCCGTAGAAGGACGTTCGGAGGAATTTAATAAAAATATTAATTTTATAGGACAGGGGGTCTAATAATGTCGTAATGTCATCGGCCACGATAGAAAAAACTAAGAATAATTAGTAGACATTGGATGTTTAGGGAAATGCCTATTTTATTCTATGAGACTTATTTAAAGGCTGATAATATATGTGCACGAATCTTGACAAATTATGACATATGACGAAGTTTTATAATGCTTATTTTTGCTTTTTTTTGGCATAAATGCCTTGTTTTGCATAAATGCCTTTTTTAGAATTGTTGGACATTTACTTTTTATATACTCGTATTATTTTTATATACAATCCTGAGATATCAGAAAATTGGCCATGAACCAACGTGACTATTCATTACGAAATTCACGTCTTTGTATTTTAGAATATGAGAGAATTCCTAAAAGTATACCAACAGATTTTTCTTCATTTCCCTATTTCATAAATACCAGACACGTTCTGAGAGCATGGTCGATTGACAATACACCGACGGCACCGAAATTTTAAGTGGAAATAAATGTCAATTCCCAAAAGGTTCAGTGTTGGACATCAGTAGATGTTGAGAAATACTTCTTCGCATTCAAACTGATTTTGTCTCACAGTCGTCGCAAATTTTAAATGATGTTCCTGGAAAATTTATTGGTAAAATATTGCAATGAAAACTATTAAGAATAAAATGTAGAAGAGTTGTAAATATGTAAATCTAATTTTACATTAAAATGTACTTTTTTGTTCATTTAAGTATACAAAATAATAGAGGCAAAAAATCCAAATATTTTTAAATTTTTGAACTAATTTATGACAATGCCTTTTTCCTCATTATTCTTGATATTTTCAGTGTCTTTTTAGCCGCCTAAAAGACGATTTTTTAGTGCCGAAACATCCTATATCTAATATTGAGGGTTTACTGTAAGATTAATCAATTAATTCGGAACGATCAATCGATGCATATTAATGTAATAAAAAGCCGTCGATTAGATATTAAAAAATTATTATTTAATAATCACTCATCCCTACTACGCAGCGCCCCTCCCGTCTGTGGTCTTTTGGCCGTCGCTTGGCGCGCGCGCCACCGCCGCCGCGGCGGGCGGGCGGGCGGGCGGGCCGGCGCGGCGGCGCGGTGGAAGGGAGGCCTCTGGTGGGGGGAGGGGAGGGGCGCGGCGCGGCGCGGCTCGCGCGGCAAGTGTCTCCGAACGCGTCCGCCGCCGCCGCCGCCGCTGCCGCCAGTCGCCCCGCAGCTGAGTCGGGACGCGGAGCGCCGCCGGCCGCGCTGCGATCGTGCGTCGCCAGCCGCGAGCCAGCGAGCACGACTCTGCCGCCTCCGCGAACGTCAACCGCACCGGCCGAGAGAGTGGGCTGGCGATCACGCGCGTGTGCGGGTGTGTGAGTGCGTGTGCTTTGTGCATGTGTGATCCGCCGGGATGGCGCCCCGCTGGACGCACGTGGTGATGGTGGGTGTCATCGCGGTGATGGGGTTTGTCATCGCGGATGTCGGTGCTCAGGGTGAGTAGCAGTTCACGTGTTCGGTTTTTTTTTTTTTGATTCGTTCTTCATCGCGTGCAATTAAGACAGTGCTATTCTTCGTCGGTATTTATTCTTTGGCTAGCTCGTAACGTTCTGTACTTGTGTGTTCCCGATGGAAAAAAAAACTATTATGTTGATGAATGTCACATGATATGGTGATTTGGATGACTGAATTTTACTAAAGCTCTTCTTTCTCCCTATTCCATAGCGTTGATTTTAAGACCGTGTGCTTTTTTCGATTAACCCAATCTGATTGTCAATTTCCTAATATACTAAAATGTTAACTGTAAAAGGGATGTCATCATTATGTACATTCGTACCGTGAATAAATTGTTGCTGAGAGTGAGTAAAGTTTATTTGCTGCGTTTTTGATTAATTTTCTTAAGCGCAGTATTCAAGATCGTGCGATTGTTTGATCTTCCCTCTTTATTCTTCATTCACTGTCGCGCCGGGAATCGGAATTTCGGTACATGTGTGCCGACGATGCATAAAATCAGTGAAAATCTTGAAATCGATGGATGTTCTATGGTTGTCATCTGTTTATTGGAAGAATTTGCTTTAAGAGGGCGTGTTTTCAAACTCCTATAATAACGGCGGGAAAACTGTGATGTTGACGAATTTCGTCTTGCGACGGGCGACACACGTGTTAATCGGGGTGAATACATTTCGCTAACATTTCTTTTTTGCATTCTGTGAATCGGGTGTTTTTGTTTAAAAAACAATATTTTTCGGCCAATCTACATTCATTACGACCCGTGAAACCGTGCTAATATGCCTACAGGGGAATGGCAGTGGCGTAGAAATGGAGGGTTCGTAGCAGGTTAGTATATGAAACCGTCCACGTGACTGGTGCTATTTTTTTCTTTTCACGCTCCAAATTTGTGCTCATGATAGTTTTGGGTGTCTTCTTAAATTATGATTCTTTGCGTATGAATCTTGTAGCATTCAAAATCGTGTGCTGACAGTACGAAAACTTTAATGACATTGATGTTGATAGTTGTCATGATGCAGATAGTGTTTGTCATAAAAGTTGTCACTTGCACAAGCCGATTAAAGATAACGAGAGGGTGATGGACAGTTTATGAAACGTCGTTTCTCAGTTGTTTTGTTTTTCTACAAAGCGATTTTTTATTCTGATGACTACTCGTAGCATTCTTTATATAACATCTCTTTATTAACTAATTTTTGTAGAACGAAATACACGACTCGTCGGTTTTCTGTTAAATGGCTTCTATTAACAAACACTGTTAAGGATATTGTAGTGTTTTGTATCTCGTGTGTGTTGCGATAACTAATGTTAGTCATATTGTGACAGCTACACGTTGACTAAATCAAAATATAGTGAAAAATTGAAATATCATGAATGCGTTCGCAATCATAGGAATTTGAGGTTTTGCGGTAACATGTTTTGTGTTTGTCGATAGGTGTCTACCCCGTAATGGAGTAATTTTCTACATGCGTTTGTCGTTTGTTTATGAGGAGCAATCACGTGTACTTTTGCATGGCAACTTTTCGCAGCTGCATTACATTTAAACCTAATCTTAGTTTATGAACAAGCCACCGGATTGCTGTAATTTCCTTGGCGGTGTTTCATATTTTTCCCGCGGTGAGTGATGGCACGTGTTCGCATTAAAATGCTACCGGAAAAGTACATGATGATTTAGAAGTGACGACGATTGTGAAAGCAGTTGATCGTCGATGTTCAGAACGCGGTAAGGAAATATTCACGCGATTAATATTGTTGGCCGACGGGCGGCTAAGTTGAAATCGTCATTTCCCATTGTAAAAGAGCAAATACCATGTGTTTTCTAAAATTATTACATTGGACGTTTATTAGTTTCCTTGAAACTTCTTTAAAAACCTGTGAGATGGTAAGCAATGTCAATTTAAGGGGAGCCGAAAGTGGTTCAGCCTTCGAAACAGTTTTTAGGTTTTTTGCTTCATCATTTTAGTATATATTTATCTTTTAAACAATTATTCAATAATTTCCCCAATAATAATTTAAAACTGTTCTTAGGGCAGGTGTCTCTCCTGAGTGTTTTGTGGTTGTCTTTTTTGGTTCTTTACAAATTAAAATGTGTTTTTATCTTTCAACCCCAATTTTATTGTTTTATATCTGTTCTATTTTTCAATAAGAATTAACTTCTATAGGGAGTTTTTCCAGAATTTTATAAGAGAGCTATTTCACAGAATATTTGAAATTTGTAAAAATAATTTTGATATTAAAAGAACATTTTCTCAACATTTCTAAAACAAAGCTATTTTGGGAACATATCCCTCCGGTTCCTCCAAGGAAGATATATATTTGACTATCTTGTTAATCAAAATATTTGCCAGCACAAGTTGACAAATGGGAACTAAAGAAAATTAATCATGACCTTTGACTTTCGTAAACTTTGTTGCAGTGTTTTTGTTTTTGGTGACTAAGAGCCGCAACATTAGTTTCTGAATTATGTAGTAATCGCCTCAAGTTATCGTTGTAGCCGCAAGTTGTGATGCTCGTTTTTGTTTTATTTTATCGTGGGTGAATGCATGTATAGTTGCGGAAACAAGACTACGTACCTGCACAAGAGGATGTTCTCACATGGTGTTTGAAATCGTCTGCCTGTTGTGGAATTGTCCTTAGTATGGTTATAGGACTTTCGAGAAATGGGCAGTTGTCTCCCATGAAGACAACTTCCTTGTATATTTAACGGGAAAAGGTACAAAATACTATTTGTTGTTATATGTGTCATGGGCTTATACTTTTACGTAGATGCCCATGCCAGTATATGCCGTTGTAAGTATATGACGTAAACGTCATGGAATCTTCTAGGTTTGTGAAAGTCCCTTATTGCTTTGGAGCAATTATCTAGTACTGAACATGGACAAATTTGCGATAATAATAATATATTCGTTGTTCTTTAGGCATGTAGACTATCGCCATTCACCTCGACAACGTATCGTTTACTATACATCTCACACAACATTCCATATCAAAATGCAAGACTATTCTGAAATATTAACGAAACTGAAAATAACGACAATAGGTCATACCTACCATATACAAAATACATTTGAAGGAGTACTAATACTAGAAAGACATCTGGTTAAAATAGTGGTTCAGAGAATTTTTATATTGTTATTATTATTATTATAATTATTATTATAATTATTATTATTATTCAGATGCTTTTCATATGTAGTTTTTATTATACTATAAATGACGTTTGCAGCAATTACATTTCTTGAGTGACTCCTCAAAAATATTCCATTAAGTGTGCCCAAAACCTGTTGTCTCCGTGCAGTGGATATTCGTACAGCTTTGCAGCTGGTTGTCTTCCATGTCCGAATTTGCCGTCGCACTTGACAGCGCTGGGAAGGGAGGGAACGGAGACAGCGTGGCCTTGAATTTCTCTCGGCAGTCGACGCACGGCTGCGTTTGGCGACGAAGACCCTTGGCAGGCATTTCTATGAGAAGTGACGACCCAACGTGGTGTATTCTGTGACGCGCACCGCTAATACTCAAGAAGATTAGAGGTAGGATTCCCATCCAGGCATCAAACGGTTTTGAGAGAACGTTCTGATTTTTCGTATCGATTTGTTTTGCGTGGTTTCTATGATTTGCAAATGGTTTGGATTATGAAACATTTCGGGTTTTGATTTTGAATAATTTCCAAACTGTTTTTGTACATTTTTATTTGAAAAATACGAGTACTACGTTGTAATTGATTTCTTCCGCAATTCGATCGAAATTTTCTTTGCGTAACGTCCCGGCCCTGGCATTGCATCCACCTGAATTAGATTTTAGAACAAACTTACGTACTTCGTATTTATTTACTTCTGAGTAAGCTGCGGATTTTTGCCTATTTGGCTATTTTTATCCTTCAATTAAAATTGCAGTATTTTAGTACTTATTCATTTTGAAGCATTAGGTGCATTGAAGCACTATTAGTATTATATTAAAATATAATACTAGTAGTGCCTCAAAATGAATAAGTAACTTAAAATACTGCGTTTAATCGCAGTATTTTAGTACTTATTCATTTTGAAGCATTAGGTGTATTAAAATATAATACTACTAGTGCCTCAAAATGAATAAATAACCTAAAATACTGCGTTGTTAGTTGAAGGATAAAATCGGCAAATAAGCAAAAATCCGAAGCTTACTTATGAGTGTCGACTACTATCGTGATACAAAAAATTCAGTTAATTTTAGTTGCGCGAAGGGTGGCAACTGAAGAATAAAACTCTTCGAGTTACTTCTGGATATGTGGATCCATCGTAACAAGGTCTTCGATTGATTGATTGATGATTCCGGGCGCATAAGTAAGGGGTGAGTCTGGGACAAGGATGAGGAAGGAAAGATCGCACGTGGTCCGTGTCCCCTTAATTAGGGTACTTCTCCGGCATTCGCCTGGTGCTGATAGGTGAAACGACGGAAAACTACCGATGAGAGCAGGCGCCCGCTGGAATTTTCCTCCAGACTGTGACTGATTTCGAAATAGCTGTGCAGCTAATTCTGAAAGTCCTGCCGCCGTGGGGATTCGAACACTAGGACCTCCCGCTCAGATGCACTGCTGTGACATCACCATCCGTCTGTGGCGGTGATGGTGTAACGGTTAGCGTCGTATGGGACTGTTATACCCAAGTTCGCATGTTCAAACCCGATCGAAGCCATGGATTTTTAAGGGCGAAAAAGTCCTTCGTACGCCTTCCTTCGGAGGGGAAGTAAAGCCGGATGTCCCATGTTAGTAGATTTACTGCATGTAAAAGATCCTCAAGCCTAAATGACGCCTCTGAGCTAAATTGAAAATCGCCTGTTTCGTCGCCCATGGAATACCTTCTTTCTCCGCTAGTCTGGGCTCATGACCTGAGTCTCGCCACGTAAAATAAGGCAATTCAGTTCAGTCAGCTGCTGCCCTGAGCCTTCTCAGCCGGAAGGGGCCCGTCTGTGAATTTCTAATGTATAGGTGAAAGCGATAAGTTGATGCGATGAATGACGGATAAATTCATTTCAGACACACTCCAGGGCAGATAAGTGCCCTTGCGGTAAGGTCTTCGAGATTATGAAGATTAAAAAACAAAAAAATAGTTTTATTCGGTTACGATTTCAGCAATACAGATGATAAGCCATTTCATATGGAAAAACCTTTACCAATGCGGATTTTCTGACTAGGAGATTCCAGGGTTTGAGTCTCGATTGTGGAAGATTCACCACACAGGCTACAAAGGACGAATTCGGCTGTTGCCTGGTTGCGAATTCTAGCCACCAGCAGCACCTAATAAATGAGTACACTTTACGATCGTACTAACGGTTCTATTATGCAGCAGAAAACAAATCAAATTTTAATGTGTTAATTCCAAACATATTGTTCGTATTTTAGATCTTTTGCAGTAGTCTAGTTATGGCATTTTTTTTATTAAACAGTTGTAAAATCACGAGACATGTTAAACGTACATCTTGTTGAAAGCCATTCGTTCTGAATTGAATGTTCCCGTTTCCGTCTGATGCTTGTGTTGTTCGCTAATTGCAAACTAGGAGGCCCAATCCGGAAAAGGAAAAGAAGGGAAGTACGCAGTTTGCTGTATCGTGCTGTTAAAGCAAATGCTGATAATGCGCTTGGCAGGGATGCGGACATGAGATACCACAAAACCACGTTTCCGAGATTATCGCTCCTCAGTGTTTCGGAGGCAATGCAGTTAGGACGTTTGTCATGACGCTGAGAATTCATTTACAGATCCTGGCAATTCTCCATTTGCGCGGCGACGAACAAGTAAATTTATACTGGAAATTCGTGACGTAATTGCCACATCCCAAAGACGAAAATTGTCCCTCTTGTAAATATTTATTCAATAAGGAATGTTTTAATATTTTATGTGTATTTTCCTAATTGCTAATAAGACTGAATGCTTGTTGTTCATTCAGACATTTTGATTTCCTGTGATGCAAAAATAGCAACAGATTTATGTACACGAAAAATAGTTTTCTGTGTCGTAAGCTGAGAACCGTTAATAGTAGATGTTCACGACACCGTTTTGATGCTACCTGATCAGCATTTTTGTGAAAATTACGATTGTGAATTTTTGATAATAAATGTTTTCTGTAATGGTGGGATTTGGAAAAATGACATCTTCTATGGAAGCATTTTAAGATTATTTTTGTGCGTGTTCGAGATCTGTGTGTGATTTTATCACAAGCTAATAATTACGTTACTATTTGGTGAGGCAAGCCTGTTGCAAAAGGCTATTTTGTTTATCTTCATTTTTGCCTCGACATTTTCAGACAAACAACACTTAAAAAACGTACATTTACGTCTCTCTGTTTGCAACAACGATGTTTTGGAGCTCTCTGTGCTTCATCATCAGGTACAAAGTATTCTGAAAAACAATTCATTATAATCGCGTACCAATCATATATAAATGTTAAAACACTTTCATATTGTAGAATTAACTATTCAGGTCGGTGGCTAGGAACGAATATATATATATATATATATATATATATATATATATATACATACAAACATATACATATATATATATATATATATATATATATATATATATATACACACACACATATACAGGCTGTCCGAGGAGGAAACGTCGAAACTTCGAAAATAAGCTCATAAGACAATTCTAAGCATATTTTGTCTAATAAACTACGTGGATATTGCGAGTCGTTGTTCACGGACGGACGGAGAGACGGACGGACAGACGTTTTACCGTTGTTCATTTCTCGAAATCAAGGACCCACAAAACATGGATTCTGGCTACACCGCGTGATAGGGGATTTTTTCTAAATTTAGCACTTTAAAGTTATCAGGGCTCTGCACAGGTTTTTCTGCTGAGAATTGGCGGTTATTTCGCGCAGCATTACTTAACTTTCTCTCTACACCGAAGCGAGAAAGTAATATCGATGTATTTGAATGCCGAAATGTTGTCGGCGATAGAGTAGGAAGTGCCGCGCACGATCATTTTTCATGCGATTATCTTTAAAAATGTCTTTCTTGCGCGCGAATATGACAACTAGTACCCGTTAAGTACTCGCTTAGAAATTATTTTCCTTGAATCATTCAGTTTACAAACATCAATATATGTGCAAAAATAATTTATTTAAATAAAAAGTTTCGATGTAATGATTTCGATTTACCGAGTTTCCGACATATCGATTTACGAGTAGAAGTTGGCATTTAGTATAAATTTAAGTGCGCTCCCGCTGTAATCTAAAGATTGAAATTAGAATTTGCATTTAGAAAGTGTCTAATTTTAAGTGTTGTTTCGTTAAAAATTCATTGAGATTTGATATTTTCCTGATGTCGGTTTTAAAAGTACATATTCGTTTTGGAAAGCTGGCGTTGAAAAATGAAGTTGTTTTCTTGGTTCATTTGTCGTTTCTAACTTTATCACGTACATTTATTTGCTTGTAAAAATGTTTAGTTGAATATCACTTCGTGAGTGTTTAATTAAGTCCAATCTATATTGACATTGCAGACATGCATGTTGCTTCTTCATTATAAAGGAACAATATGCGCCTTCTATCCAGACTCTAGTGCGACTCTCATTAGAATTTCAAATTCGACAAAGTAGCGACAGCTTTAAATTAGGCACTTCATTGCGAAAGCTCAGACACGACCCGTGACAACATAATTTCACGATGTTTACTTGCGTGAATTTGTACATGTAAAACAGCACTTGTATGCATGGACATCGCCTACTTATCGATAAGAAACGATGGACTTTATCATGTTGGTAGCTCGTCAGAGGACGAGAGGGATAAAGTCACGACTGGGAATTTCATTTTCATCTATTTGTGTTAGCCTCAAGGTCAACGGAGACAGGAGAATCTGTTTGTTTACAAAGCACCATTTGTCAGTGGACGAGTACACCACGGAGTGACAATGGCCTGCCATGTTCCTCTGTGCTTGTATAGAGAATAGTATCAAGAACTATCTGAAGTAATCAGGCGTTGCTTGGGTAATTATTTATGCTCATGTTGTCCAACATTACCGCTGCTCTCCAACAGTGTCCTGCATTGTGGAGTTCAAGTAACACAAATTTCGGGGTGTAACCAAATTGGGGTTGATTTAGATGCGTTTTTTAAGCAAATCCTTCATATTTTTAAAGTAAAAGTGCAATTCGTCACGTCTCTGTGAAATTATCTTTCTTTAGAAACCTCGTTTATAAAGATTGGTTGCGTGTGAGAACCGCAAAGGAAGGTGTACTACTGAAATAACATTGAAGACAATGGGAAAACCGGCACAGATGGGACTCGAACCTAGGACCTTCCGGTCCGACTTACTGCAATGCTGGGCCTGAGCCAACTCAGCGGGTTTGAATAAAGGTCTTCCCGGTCCCCGAAGCTTCTGATACTCTCTGAATCTGAATTAGTGAAATTGTCGCTGATTCAATCAGTGAGAGCCGAAGTCACTGATATCTTCAGTCGAAATGAGTAGTTTCGCTGGCAATCAGCGAACATGCGAACCTTTTTCATAATGACCGCCAGCATTTCACTGGTCGTCAGTGGTGAAAGTGCCGCGCCACCATCGCTCACTGATCGCTCAGTCGTTCGCGTGTTGCTGTTTTCACAGATTTCACTGATTCAAACAGTGAAATTTCACTGATTCAAAGAGTGGACCCGATTTTCACTGATTTGTTCAGTTCAATTCACTGATTGTCAGTGGCAGGGTTATAACTGACACCATCAGTGAATAGTCACTGTCAATCCGTAGTTTTTCACTGATTGAGATTAAGAGAGTATCCACTCCTAACTACATAAATAACGCACAAAAGTATTGTGAATAAATATCACTTTCGGTTGCCGGGAACACCTGTTGTAATACGCGTTGGTGCACGCTGGAGTGTAACAGGCGAGCGTTTTTCTCAAGATATCAGCGCGGTGTGCCGCGAGGTAAGCATTTCGGACTGCTGTTCGGTCTGGACCCGAGAAGTGTCTCGGCCCACGAATAATTCGTTTCCCATCCCCGACCACATTCGCTAAAGCGTGCGATAAAATAACTTGTCATTCAACAGGAAATTCATTAATTATATTATTACGCGCCAAATGAATGGCAATTCAGGCGCTCTGAATGTGGTGAGGTGTCCGTCAACATCACCGAAGCGGTGCTACGTCACCCGCAGGACGGACAGGAATTAATTCAAATTTGCCCCTTTTGTCTCGCCCACGCGCCTGAATGAACGGTCCACCAACCCTGTTCACGGGAATCCGGTCTTAAATGAATGAATCCTGCCGACCGTCGTCAGTGTTCCTACCGGTCCTGTTGACTCACGTAATTATGAAGTAATTGCATTCCAGCAGTGCACATATTGACCTGATACTTTTTACCGTCCTCGTTTCCAGCATAATTACAGGGAGATTTAATAACCTAATATTTTCTCCGTGATATCGTCCGATAATTTATTCCCTCGTTCATTGGAGGCAATAATGGGACATTGTTCATTTTCATTATTGGAACGAAATCAGGCCAAGCTCGGAGAATTAACAGCCATGCTGTGATCATTACTGTTCGCGAGGGTTAGCAGAAAAGGGTTTGCTGTGGAATAAATGCTGGCTCCCCCGAGACTAGTAGTTATTCGTTTGTCCTTATTTGTCCGCTTGTAGGTTATTAAAATCGATAGGCTTTGTCGAAATTATCATCTGCGCACCCCCTCCTGTATTTGTGAATATTTGCCAGCGCGATAGTGAATAGACTGGGCAAAATTGGTTTGTTAGCCCTATTGGAAGGCTGGCGATCAGTGGGGGTGACATACTGCTTTCATAGGCGAGTTATTTGGAGCTTCAAACAAACCAGTCGTTAGGTACAAATGCGAACGAACTTTCATGTGTCGTGTGGTCCCTGAGAGGACGTATGTGAAATAATTTGGTGAAGCGTCGTGAAACAATTAGAATAATATCTAAACTCGTGAATTAGAATGATATATTTAGTGATGTTCCGCTGATATTGTGTATTTGTATTAACAACTGAACTGGAAAAATAGTTTTGATACACTAACCTTTTAAAGAAACCTTAATTGTCGTTAAAGTTGTAATTTGTCGGTCTAGGACGGTGAAAAGCTACAGTACACTAAGATATTCAGTGGTCGACTGATGACCAGTGATTTTGGCATGGTTATGAGGAGGGGGCGGGTTTGAATGAAATGTCATATTTTGAATTGAATTGAATTAATGCCTTATTTTACGTGGCGAGACTCAGGCCATGAGGCGTGCTCTTCCGTCTGACCACGCAAATGTCGCTATGCTCCTTTCACCAACTGGCAGAGAAAGAAGGTATTTCTTGGGTGACGAAACAGGCAATTTTGAATTTAGCTCAGAGGCGTCATTTAGGCTTGAGGATCTTTTACATGCGGTAAATCTACTAACATGGGACACCGGCTTTACTTCCCCTCCGAAGGAAGGCGTACGAAGGATTTTTTCGCCCTTCGATCGGGTTTGAACCCGCGAACTTGGAACACTGCATTTACGCTACTTATGACCTTAGCAGTTGACGCGCCCGGAATCATCAATAAAAAAAATCGAATTTTGGAAATCGGCGACAGATTTGACCATTCGAAGACGGGACGCGGCCAATTGTCGCTTGGCGATTTTGAGCTGCTTTTGCCACGGCCGTCCCTCTTTTGAATTGACGCTCGCCTCGGCGGCCTCGCTTGCGCAGCCAACTCCTTTACTCAATTCCTAAACATTTCACTCAACTTCTAACCCTTTCACTCAATTTCTGACCCGTTCAGTTAATTTCTAACACGTTCACTCAATTAACAACCGTTTCACTCGATTTCTAATCCTTTCAGTCAATTTCTAATCATCTCACTCAATTTCTAACCCCTTCACTCCATTTCCAGCCTCTTCACTCCATTTCCAGCCTCTTCACTCCATTTCCAGCCTCTTCACTCCATTTCCAGCCTCTTCACTCCATTTGCAGCCCCTTCACTCCATTTCCAGCGCCTCTCCTCCACGCCAACCCCCCCCATGTCGTGCGAGGCTCCGCTCCGTCCACTCACAGAGTGAGCGTGAGATGCGTCACATCAAAGAGCGAGCGAGCGCCCGCCCGCCGGAGGAAGGGAAGGGACGGACGTGCAGTGCAAGCTCCCTCTGAGGTTTCGAGGGTGACGCGAAAGACGCTAATTACTGCGAAGCGTTTGTCGTGCCCTTTTGAAAAAGCTTGCGGTGGTGTGGGTTTTTCATTGTCACGAGTGGAAGGTGCGGAAGTATCTTGAAAGACGCTAATGCGATTTGGGAAGTGGTCCGCAGTCCCTAACGGCACAGACAAGCCGCGATTAGCTCAGGGCTAGCGTTACCGCTGGCACTGCAGACACTGACTTGGAGGTCCTCGGGTTCGAGTCTTCACTGAGTGGTGGCGGATTTTCGCCCCAAGCAAAAGAGCTAGGTCGAATTCAGTCGCTGCCTGGAGGAGATTTATAGCGGCCGGCTGCTCTCATCGGTAGTTTTTCGTGTTTTTTCCGATCATCACCAGGCGAATGCAGGAGTAGTAGGCTAACAAACGGGCCTCGGACCGCGCGCAATCTTTACTTCCCCTTTCCGGTCCTATTCTCGCCCCCTTACATCGGGAGAGGTGGCTCAGGGCATCAATTAATACCATTGCTGTGCCTTCGAACGGGAAGTTCTAGGGTTCGAGTCCTGATATTGGCAGGGTTTTCGAGAATAGCTCGTCAGCTACGTTGAATTCAGCCGCTGTCTGGAGGAGAATTCTAACGGCCGGCTGCTCTGATCGATAGTTTTCCGTGCTTTATCCGATCAATACCAGGCCAATGCCGGAGTAGTACCCTAACAAATGGGCCATGGACAGCGCTCGATCTTCTTCTTTCCTGTCATATTCCCTCGTCTTATACACACAAATTATAGGCACTACGTTATCACGAATGACGGATGACCAGTCAAGCGCTTAGAGTTTGCCCCGGCTGGTACGGTGCCCTACTGTGGGAGATCTGGAGATGAATGCCCCGCAAATCGAGTGTATACTGCGATGTTTCTAACTTTGCCACTCAAGGCTCGCCTGCACGATGGAATATGTCACGGTATTTCGCGACGTTCTCAGTCGTGCCGCGAGATATCGCATGATCACCACCATATCAAGCAGTGCTTGCGATCAGGTGACTTCTAGCGGTAAGACGGAGAAACATGCAAAATGCGGTGTGATATTCCATCGTGGCCATAGGGGCTTGAGGGGCAGAGTTAGAAAAATCGCACTATAGGATGGCGGGTTTACCAACCAGCTGAGAATGTATCATTGCCTTGTAACGAGGCAAAACATTCACTACACTTACGGGACTAACTTGTAAGATCATACCAGTAGGCTTGGCCGGAAACATTAATTAATCTACCTTTCGGGGCAGATGATTGAAACTGATGTGCGCAGAGGACTTTGAAGAATAGAGTCAAGTGCGGATTGTGGTGTATGAGACTGTGATTCAGTGTAAAACTTAATAAGGTGGTTGGGCTACAAGTTAGCTGTTTGTTAGAAAAGTCGTGACTTTGATGCACACAACCGGGGAGGACCGCCCCCACCCTGCCCCCAACTAGCTACGCCACTGCCAGCCCCCCCCCCCGCGAATGCAAGCGAGCAGCGCGACGCATAGCGCAGCACAGTTCACGGCCTCCTGTGGCGCTGCGGCGGCGTCCGGCGCCCGCCGCCCCCTCCGCGATTAACGGCCTCGTGGGCGGGGGAGGGAGAGGGGAGGGGGCAAGGAGCTTCCTGCGTGCGTCACTCCGCCGCGCCGCGCCACACGCACGCACGCCGCCCAAACGGAGAGCAGCGTCCGCCCCGCTCTCGCGGGCGGAGACCGCGCTTCACAATGGAACAGACGGAGGTGCGGTGGCGTATCTACGGTATGGCAGGCATGGCACGTGCCATGGGCTCCACTCACAAGGGGCGCTATTAACAGTATACCCGTTAAAACATAACCATCTTAATCTCAAGCATCTCCACAGGGGGCGCAAATTCTATGCTTGCCATGGGCGCCTGAATACCTAGATACTCCTCTGGACGGAGGTAACTCAGGGCGTCAATTGATGGCACTGCGGTGTCTCTACGCGGGAGGTTCTAGGGTGACATTAACTTTGTCCCAGACAGGAATCAGCTGTTTCGCTGCCATCCAAATCGGGAGCTTATATTTCGCCACAGTGACGTCACTATGGTGACGTTCAAGCTCCCAATTAGATGAAACCATGAACAGCTGATTCGTGTCAGGGACAAAGTTACGAAAATCCCAGTATAACCCCCTTATAAATTAAAATTTCTATGTAATTAAGAATAATTACAATATAATTGCAATTAAATCATAATCTATGCTTATGATTTAAATTATACTTATGAAGTATAATTTAATTATGATAATGAAGATGAATATTCGTCATTTATCAATTATATTGAAAATGAAATATATCATTTCGAGACAATAAATATTTTCCTCGCATTTTATATAAATAAGTGTGAAGTACCCTTAAAAATAATTCGTTTCTATGTGTTTCGCTACTACGACTTGCGTTATCGAAGATCCCTTCACCAACTGCCTACAACACAAAATGCATTTTGTAAATGTCCTTCTGTTGCGATTTACCGGAAATAACAAGGCATTGTTTTCGAAACTTTTGACGGCTCTACTCTGGCTTCAATTGATTTTCATTTCCTTTCCCAACAGGACGTGCTGTGCCTTTCCATCACAGAAGTGCTGTGCAAAAAAATGGCGCAACGAGGATTTTGTTTGGAGAGCGATTTCAACTTGAAATTGTTACGCAAAATATGGCTAAAATGAAATTAATGAAGTCGCCTGCTACGTAGGAGCCAATTTCTTCTCGTATTTGAATCATTTGCACTTTTTTTTTGTTTTTTTTTTTGTTTTTTAAGGTCGCATTAACTGCTAGGTCATTAGCAACCACTATTGGACTTAACGTTATGATATGAAGATGAAACTATATGCTGATGATAAGGGTGAAAGGACGAACGCATACAACCATGCCCGAGGCGGGACTCGAACCCGCGACCCCTCGATCCGAAATCACTACGGCACTACTGACTTAGGTATCTCGGCCAGGGGGCCGACATTTGCACTTGTATTGTCAATTTGCACTTGACATCCGGTCCTGCTCATACTTGCCGCCCCGCCCACACATTCCCTTCCGCTCTATCTGTTCCCCCTCCCACTCCTCGCCGCTCCTTCCGCTCTGCTCGCTGCTTCAGACCCACACGCTCCGCTCGCCTCGTCCGACCTCGCCGGCTCTGCCAGGTCCATTCGCTCCGCTCAGCCTCTCCCCACGGCACCCGGCCGCATGCCGCTGGTTGCATTTCTTCTTCTTCTTCTTCTGCTTCTTCTTCTACTTCTTCGTGTGCTTCTTCTTCTTGTGCTTCTTCTGCTTCTTCTTTTTCTGCTTCTTCTTCTTCTTGTTTTTCTGCTTCTTCTTCTGCTTCTTCTTCTGCTTCTTCTTCTTCTTCTGCTGCTTCTTCATCTGCCTCTGCTTCTTCTTCTGCCTCTGCTTCTTCTTCTGTTTCTTGTGCTTCTTCTGCTTATTCTTCTGCTTTTTCTCCTGCTTCTTCTTCTTTTTCTGCTTCTTCTTCTTCTTCTTCTTCTTCTTCTGCTTCTTCGTGTACTTCACGGTAAGCCACTGAAGGCCTCTTCAAACTCAGAGGTCATCCTCTGCCATCTTCTTCTTGGGCGTCCCGATATCCGAAAGATTTGCATTTATATACCATTAATGTTAATCTTGATGTTCCCATTCTATTTATAAGATTCTCCCATTGCCATTTGTATTCTTAAATTTTGTCATTTGAATTGAACATTTTTAGGGCGGACCTTATCTTTACACTTGGAACGTGGTCTGCCAGAGTATATCCTGCTGCACTTCTCAGGAAGCGCATTTCCGACGATTCAATTCTCCGTTTCTCTGCTCTGTTCAATGCCCAATTCGCACTACATCAAGACTGGAACAGCCATGGATTTATGAAGTCTTAACATTATATCTCTTCTGACTTCGTTTGTTAAAGGCCTGTTAATGGTTCCACAAATATGTTGAAATTTGTAGAACTTTTGTTCTTGATCGATGCCATTTAAGAAGGAAACAACAGTCCAGATAATTGAATGTGTGGACTTGTTCAATAGTTTCGCCATCTAGAACAATTTTTCAGCGAAGAGGATGCTTTTATTTAAATATGGTTGCATTCATCTAAGCACTTTCTCGCCTGCACTTTCAAGCAAAAATACGCGAAAAGTACTAAAATTACTAAAATTTCGAAAAATTGTACATGACTTTATTTGCTATAATGGTGACTAAAACGGTGACTAGAAGTACAAAGAGATGGAAACGCAGATTTCTGCGTCCGGAGCCAACAGATATTATACTTGGGTTTTTATTTCTTGGCGCTTGAGGGCCTGTCTTCACGATGGAATATCTATTAGAAAATGTTCGGTCGTGTCGCTAGATGTCGCGTGATCGCGACCGTATCGAGCAGTACAGGCGATCATGCGACACATAACAACTGAGAAAGACGCGAAATGCCGTGAGATATTCCATCGTGAAGACAAGCCCTCATGTGCCATGAAATAAGCCACAGCAATGGCCCCCATGCCCCCCACCCTTCTGGATCCGCCGCTGCAAACCTCAAGGGAAAATAATATGGTTTCTTCGATTTAATGCAACCCGCATTGCATGCACGCATTACGGATTATGGGACAGTGGACGGGACGGGGCCGGACATAATCGTGCCGCGGCGAGTTAGTTAGTTAGATAGTTAATGCCTTGTTTTACGTGGCGAGACTCGGGCCATCAGGCCCGCTCTTCCGTCTGACCACGCAAATTTCCGCTACACTCCTTTCACCAACTAACGGAGAAAGAAGGTATTATCTTGGGCGAAACAGGCGAATCGAATTTAGCTCAGAGGCTTAATTTAGGCTTGAGGATCTTTTACATGCAAGTAAACATGGGACAGCCGGCTTTACTTCCCCTCCGAAGGAAGGCGTACGAAGCATTTTTTCGCCCTTAAAAATCCACGGCTTCGATTGGGTTTGAACCCGCAATCTTGGGTACAACAATCCGATACGCTGACCATTATACCAACCGAATCCGCTAAGTCGGTGACGAGGGGGGGGGGCGAACTAGGAGAATGAAATTGTAAGACGCGTGAAATAAATCTTAAAAATTCCTTAAGAATCAAATAGTCGTGTGCATTCTTGATGGTGCCAAAACCCCCGAAATAAATGAGGGAGTAATTGCTGTAGCGCAATCACGATTTTTGTTTGAGGGACGGGAGCTATAGGTGTAGTGTCCAGCCAACTTGATGTTTCTTGTTTAAAGGTACTGTTCATGGTGAATAAAAATATTTTTATTTGTACAGTTATATATTAAGAATTCAATTCAGCCTTTTTTTTTAAATTTATTTATTTTAGGTCGCTTTTAAACTGCTCGGGTCATAAGCGACCACAGTAATACACAAGTACACTAGTCAGATATTTAGATACATAAATTACATAGAAGCAATACATGCAATACATTACATACTTGACACAATAATGCAACCTCATATGAACCAGTTGTTAACTGTTTGAATCAATGTAAAGATCCATTGTATCCCTAGGAAATTAATACTCAATTTCAGAATCCATATTAGCTTATTAATTCAGTTTATGTTACTGGAAAGTACAATAAAATTTAAAGGAAAAATTTAAATTTAGATTACATAACTTTCATGTTTTTAAATAGATCTCTAAGTTACTATTAATTCCCAGTACAATGCTCTAATTTGTACTTCTGTGGGTTTTAAGTGGTAATTTCATCTATCAATTTGCCCGTTGGACAGAATTATACATAGAGGTATTTAAATTCAGTACACAGAATAGCAAATGTTATTTACAATATGTCAAAGTACATATACATAGACTTACATATACATATATACAGATACATACATATAATAAACATATACATACATATACATTCACATTCAACACATACACATATATATATATATATATATATATATATATATATATATATATTCATATCCACAATTTAGTAAATAAGCCCCTTACTTGGTATCCCATTCATTTCACTATGCGGTTCTATATTAGTTTGTCAAATTCCGTTACTTTTAAATATTTGATAATTTGATCACACTTCTCTATGGAATTAAGAAGGTCTAATAAATTGCCATTGATTTTCATTGCTGCTCTTTGACTGTTGGTTTCTGGGCATTCAAGTAGCAGATGTGGGGAAGAAATTCTAGCTCCACACTTAGGACATTGTTCTGGATCGGATTTTTTTATAAGATGTCCATGACTGGCTTTGAAATGACCTATTCTGAGTCTGGTGATAGTAACCTGATTATTCCTGTTAACCAACTTATGTGGAAATGGAGATTCATTTATTGATCTCCTAACGAGATGCAGTTTAGATGTTATGTTCTTCCATTGTGTGTCCCAGTATTTAACTATTTGAGATTTAAAAAGCTTTTAATATCTTCATATGAACCATAAGCATTATTGTCAATATTTGGTAATTTTGTTGCTCTTTTTGCGGCTTCATCTGCTTTTCATTACCTATAATGCCTTTGTGGGAAGGAATCCAGGTAAGAACTATTTGATTTCCTGCCTCATGGTGATCATACAGCAGTTTTTGTATTTTTTGTATATAGATATTCTTTGTATATCTATTATTTATGGCTCTCAATGAGGACAGGGAATCAGAGAAGATAAGTATGTTTTGGATTTACTTTATTTGCAGAAATGGTTTCAATACTTTTTAGGATTGCCCAAGCTTCACAGGAATAAATTGAATAGAAATCAGGTAGTCGAAATACTTCTTCAGTACCCTCTGTGGTTGAAATTATAGCACAACCGCATTTACCATTACATTTTGACCCATCTGTGTAGATCTTTAAGTGATTATTGAATTTTGCTTCATATTCAGCAATAAATGGGAGAAGAAGGGTCTCAGATTGTGAGAAAGGGTGTGGAAGTTGATTAAACTCAAGATTTATGGTGAGAATGAATAAGTGCCATGGGGGGATGGGGTGATAGCTTCTTGGGAATATGAGGGGTTTATTTATATTTAGAGCGTTAAGGTATAAGGGAAGTCTTTTCTCTCAGAGGCTTTGGAAAATTTGGATGTACATTATACATTTCTGTTTTAGGGGAGTTGAAGATATATGCGTTTGTATTACTTTATATTATTCAGCCTTTATATATGCGTTTGTATTATTCAACCTTTGTATTACTGTAAAAACAATATTTGTAAAAACGTGCAATTTGTCTGTGTGCATTACTATCTAATCGATACAATATGTAGTACGGCTATATTTTATTTATTTAATTGATACGGTAACCTTTTGAGCAAATCGCGAACGTATCTCTAACGTACTCTTGCCAATACCTTACAGTAATACCAACAAAAAGCATTTTAGTTCACGTTTGTGCTTCAAAGCTTCTCATGTAGCACGTTAAACCGATCCTTATCGTCGCTATATCCTGAACTCGTAAGCTTTTGAGCGACCATTATGAACGTTTGTTGCATGCCCTTGCTCTAACGAGGAATAAAGACTGTTTCTGTCTCATGGCGGACTGGTATCCCTAGTCTTTTTTTTTTATTTTGCAGCGCATTGTTGCATTCTTCGTAATTAGAACTGATACCATCTGTGTAACCACATGCAACTGTCGGGCATTTTATTGCAATTTTTCTCGTTTATTGTGCTGGTGTTCACTTGCTGGCTGCTTGCCTCCCTTCATATCCGGTGTTTACTTGTCTCGTAAATTGTTTGTACTTACAATGTTAGTACCACGTAGTATGTTGGAAGAGATGTCAAAGATTGTAAATGTGTAAGATAACTCTTGAAGAGCAGAAGAAATTATTGTTGTAGCATCTTTTTGATGCTGGTGTTCGTGTAATGCTTAAGAAATTTCTTTTCTTAGTGTAAAAATTCTGATTGAAACTAACAAAATATTGTATATATCCGTCACATCATATAATACATTATTCATGATATCCGTCACATCATATAATCCATCACTGATGAGGAAAAATGAAAAAACACCTATTAGTGGGGACTATTACTATTTTTTAACCCGAAATAAGTTGATGAGATAGGTTCTTTGCACGGAGAAAAATATTTATGAAAACCTGGCAATTATGGAAATTCATAATACCTCTTTTGCATTGAATGTAGTGTATTCGAAATTAATTTCCGTACTTTTATGGTCAGAGTATTCCAATACACTTATTCTATTTTGTCGATAGAATAAAAGTTTATATTAATGTTTAGGTGAAGTATTCACGCTGCTGTTAGAATCATCATGGTTTTTTACCATTTTGAATACGGTATCTTTGAAATATCCGTTTATTTTTCCTACTCTTCTCCGTCTCAAGTTTTATGTATCCTAGTGTATCCCGTTGATAAACGCATATATTTTTTTGTTTGTGATAAGGGATGCTTTACGTGAACAACAGTGAAGGTGTATTCTGAAATTATACTTGAATTATGATTCCTATGCATTGAATGTATGTTCGCAGGCTTATTTTTTCAATAATTTTGTCTATCTTCAATAATTTTTGTAGAATTCTATACATTTGGATGCGTGAGATGGTACGAATAAATATATATTTTGACCATAAAGGATCACTCAATATTGACTTCTGGAATTAAAACTTCAAATACATTTATTTTTGGCTTAACGTTTCGCATGTTTAGTACGTGCCTTGTCAAGAGCAATACAATGGCAACGGTTGACAATGGTATACAAATTAAGATAAAACAATGGAATTTAAAATTGAGATAAATATTTACATTGCTTTTACATCAAGCATAACATATCACAAAAACGTTGAAGGCTTGTCAAATCAAGTAGTTACATTTGGCAATTATGGAGAGCAGCACATTTAGATACGTTAAGGAATTATATAAATTATAAATATTTCAAATAAGAGAATGAACAGTGGGATTGGCAAAAAAAATGCAATTATGGAAGTTGGTGCAGTATTAACGTCTTATAAATTTGGTTAAGTTTTTGTACGTCACTTTTTGTGTTCATCGCAATACAGACATCCCTTATCCCATGGCCGAGAGGCTGGGTCCACCGCTGGTCGGTCAAGGCCCATGAAATTTGTGTGTCCGTCCATTTCTCATGGTTACTTTCTTTCCAGTACACCATTATGTGTCGGGCAAGTGAAGTGTCTCTTGATACGTTTCGACCTGCTGGAGGGGACGGGCCATTTTCCCATGCCCTTTTGAAATTATATTGTTATTAAAATATCGTTTTTGATCATTGTGATTAAATCAAATTAGAAAGCAGATAGAGACAGAGCGTATTTGGGGCAGGCGGTAGGTCTGGAATTGCACTTTCATAAAATTTATGAAATAAAGATAGTTCTGTGGTAGTGCTCGCATGGACAAAGTTCAGTAAGAAATATACGTGGAGAGAATGCATTAAGGAATTTATTGACGGTTTTGGGAACATATTGTATCAAAATACTGTCTTACGTTCAATATTCCTTTACAGGAACAAATTTTTTTTGTAGTTCAGTGTAGAAAAATATACATGGAGTCGACTAAGTGGGACTTCACATGGTTTGCAGCGTAAGCACGACTGCACGTTTTCTTTTGTTCCTCGAATACTGATATACCCAGAGTTTATCTCCCGATTCCGAGAAAAGAACGCAATGAATACTGACGCCTCTTATCAGTGCACCGACTTCCGAGTCGTATGACGTAACCCTTCAAATCCCCTTCATTTATACATGGAGAGAAATGTTTAGTTCATACAATTAATCACGTCGTAGATTGAACTATACGGTATAGTATATTTTGGAAGAACCAAGTGCTTAGGTCGTGTTCACGAAACTGATGTTTAGTTAAATACACTAATGCATGCATAGTATTGTCCACTAACAGGTCGTAACCTATAACGAAATTACATTTAGTGGGGATAACTAAATGAATCATTACGTTGACTAATACGTCGAGTAATATTTACTAAATAATTTGCAATGCAAATAACTGAACGAATAGTTCCTATTCATAAATTACTAAGCGCTGCTGATCAAGCCCTATTAATTAGAAATGTGAAGGAATATTTTCCTTCCATCCCTTGAAGCAAGTAGGAACAGGGGTGTCCGAGCGGTCACCTATCCCCTTGGTACGCGACTCGCTTGTGAGGGTACTGCTCCGGCATTCGTCTGGTGTCGATCGGAGAAACCAAAGAATATTACCGATCAGAGCAAGCCGGCCGCGAGAATTTTCCTCACAAGATAGGCGGCTGAATTCGATACAATTGTCTAGCAAGTGTCGGAAATCCTGCCGTTATAAGGTAGATATGTAGTCAGATATGATTGATTGGCAGTGGGTTTGCTTCCGAATGCCCGTCCAGAAGAGATAGAGATCAAAGTATTTTAAGAGTGCATAGAGGCCAACGGTACAGTCAAGCAATGCAGCAAGAATTTGAATTTCCTTATCATTCTCATTGGATACAAAAACGAACTAAATGAATGAATTATCATTTTGTAAGTGATATCATAAACTACGAAATGGAGCACTTCTAATAATCAAGGGGACAGTATCAGTGACACTTCTAATCAATGAGTAAAGCATTGACATGGCTCCGTTTTGCTGCATCATTATATACTGAAATCTGTCTTACAGTATATTTAATGTTTTTCATTATATCTTTTTATATAATTGAAGGGCTCAGTAGAGCATGGGGTGTTCAACATTGTCTCAGCTCTGAGATATTGAACGTTTTTACTAGCACTTTCATATATAAATAAGTATTCTTAAAAACTTTTGAACCGGGTACACTTGCTTTGAGTCCACACTGGGTTTAAATAGCATATTACTCTAAAAAGAATAACATTTGAAATTTTACTTAATGCTAATAACTCTATCATTGTTAACTAAACTATATCATTGTTTAAACATTAACAAAGTTGTATTTAATCAATTAAAACAAGATGTTAGAGGTCCCTGTAAGGGCATCCCTCAGTATTTATGTGCAAAAAGTGAAATTGTCTCCTCCTTACCCTCGTACCATATCTGGGGTCTTTTTTCGACCCCATCATCATTGATTTTGTTAATATTTTCCTTAATATTTGCAGGATAGTTTCAGTCTTCTAGATTGCCTTCGTGCACTTATTAATCATGTACTAAACCATTTTCACATATTTTCCAAATTTATTGGAGAGTTATTAATTGTTTTTCTTTATATGTGGCTGCTTTGACCTAAGGCATAGCCTGTTATTTTTTCCATTCTCTTTTCAAATACGGTGTCATTAATTAAAAAAAATGTGTCTAATATCGTCAATATTTGATTTATCTCGTATAACTTTCATAAACTACTAAAAATATTTCTGAAGCATTATGTATCAACAATGGAGGTTACGTACGATAGAGGTGATTCTTTATGTGAAATAAATAATATGACTATTAGATTTATTATGTTATTGAAAATAACTTATAAAATGTTTTATTTATAAAACAATTATTTACACTCAGTATATTGCCGTACACATTCGTGTTGACCTCTTGCAATTGTCAGGAACCTTGGGGTCCAAAAAGATCAGGAATGCTACTTGGTTTATAATTGCAGATATGGTACGAGGGTTAAATTAATTCTATGTAAATTGTTTATTATTTGAATCAGTTATATTTATGTCTTCAGTACCTTGCAAAATTCTGTCTGTATCGAACACAAATAAAAATAAAAAACAGAAGAAAGTTGAGCAGCATTTTCTGGCGAGTAGTTCCATTGAATGCAGATTTTCTCGTGTATTAACACCAT
>JAHLJT010002630.1:27344395-27359286 GCA_031308135.1 Acheta domesticus
CCAGTGAGCCAATAATGCATCCTGGAGAATGCTTCCAACCGTTTTATACAATAAAGAAATTAAATAAAAATTAAAAAATATTGTAAATTATTACAATGTGTATTATTAATTTAGCAAATAAACCTCCTTAAAAGTTAATTAATTGTATGTTTTTAACGTCAAACTCATGGTTGTAACATTAAAAAATAATTAACTTTATTTATGGAATTAGTTTCGTACTTTTTTTTCAATACAATAATTCTAAAATGTGGATTTAAATAAGTGTAGATTCCCTATTAATGTTTCATGTATCATTACACAGAATATATGAAATAGGAAATTGAATAAAAACAATTATACAGGGTGAGTCACGTAACTTTAGCACCTTCTGTAACTTTTGAACGGTTGAATTTATTGCAATGCAGTTTTCACGGAAGTGCATGAGGGGAAGGGGCTAATAGATACGTGCATTAATTTCTATTTTATCACTTGTATTTTACGAGATTTTTTAGGTAACTTTGTTTTTTCAAATGGAACTATACATATTTTTTCAGTCCACCATGACGAGCGTAAAAAGACAAATCCAATGATGTACATATTGTCATATGTTAGATAAGCATTTTTTTGATTAATTTTGATTTTTGCGACTGGGGTTTAACGGACATTTTCAATTGTCCACCACACAAGGTCACGCAGCGCTCCACCAGCAACACGCGCCCGGGCAAGGGAAGGGAGATTTGAAGATACGAAACAGTTCCAAATATTCACAAAACCATTGCAGTTTTTTCCTGAACTGTGCTTTCCATCCTTCCGCATTTTCAGATTTTCGACTTTCTTTGATTGAAGGAATTAAAGGATGGAAAATAAGGATTTGTCATTAGTTTGTATCATATTTAAATTGTTTATAACTTCAACTCCATTTAATGGAGTTTCATAAGATACTATTAATGGGATCTTGAAACAAAGCACAATAAGAATAAATAATTAAAACTGTACAAAAAATATTGCTTATTTTGAGCAAACAATTTCAATGTTAATAAGAATATAATAATAACTTAGGGGTAGAAATAATCTTATTTCAATAAATACTACTTAAGACAAATCCGTATTTTCAATCCCTAAGAACACCAAATATCTGAAAATGGATCAGGATGGAAAGGAGAGTTCAGGAAAAAATGCAACAGTTTTGTGAATATTTTCGTATCCTCAAGTACTAAAATCCTTTCCCTTTCCCGACCCCGCGTTTGCTGGGCGAGCGCTGCGTGACCTTGTGGGGCTGACAGTTACAGTGAAAATATCCGTTAAACACTAAGTCGCAAAAAATCACATTACTCAAAAAAATGCTTATCTAACATATGACAATATTTATATCTTTGGATTCGTCTTTCTATGCTTGTCATGATAGACTGAAAAAATATGTATAGTCCCATTTGAGAAAACAAAGTTACCTCAAATATCTCGTAAAATACAAAGTGATAAAAGAGAAATCAATACACATATCAATTAGCCCCATTTCCTCATTCACTTCCGTGAAAACTGCATTGCAATATCTTCAACCGTTCAAAAGTAACAGGAGGTGCTAAAGTTACGTGACTCACTCTGTATATCGGTAGACAATTATCTCTCACGAGTTGGTGAAATTGGTTACGAGCTGGAACAGGGTAATGCCAAGTATCTGCATACAATCCGTGCCACCAATTTGCGTGTCGTCTTATGAATGCTTCATGAGCTGTGAAAACTCGCTGTGCTTAGAAACAGCTGACCCCAGAATGCATTCAAGCATGTCATGACACAGATGCCTTATGAGTACAAAGCATTAACCCATTTTTTACCACTGACCTGTTTATATGACAGTGCACTTTGCATTTTGAACTCCTGATTTTCTTCATTTTTCATCAATTGTCAATGTATATTGTTTTTAACTGTTTTATCTTCCGGCTAAATTATAATTGATTGAATAATTTTAGCATACTTGATAAATAATTATTTCTGAATATTCTGTTTCCTCTCACCAAAAGTACGCTTTCATGGAACTCAATAAAATGAAAAACCAACTCACTATATCATTCAAATGGTGAATCAAGTATCAATTATTGTAGTTTTTTGAATATATTCCTATATTTATTTCCCAATATTTTATTTCATCTAAGAGAAATTTGCAAGAAAAGTTAGGTGTCCTATAAATATGACAGTGGTAAAAACCAGTATCAATGGTGGTGAAATACTTGAAAACATTTCCAACAAATTCTTGCCTGTGATTTCAATTAGGAAGTACCAATAGGAGGTATTATTGTCAATGCGATACAAAATGAGACCAGATATTTTATCCTGTAAGCAAGTTTCGAGTTCATTTGCAGAAAGCCAGTGCAATAATGTTGATGTACTAGTGATGAGTGACAGAATAACCATATGCCCATCATGTTAGCATTGCCACCACAGTGAAAACCACTAAAACCATTACCATTTGTTTGAATGTTCCTCATTTGTACCCATTTATTCTTCAATAATGTTGTACCAAACCACTTACAAGATAGAGCACTTTCAATTCCAATGGTGCCAATTCCATATTGACACTGATTGACACCACCACCTTCGTAAGAAAATTTGGAACCATTTTAAATCATTTGTACTGAAGTGTGGCACCAACATTTTTGTTTGTACCAAAGAAATTAATTGAGATACAGCTTTTTAATGAAGCAGTGGTGGTCATTATAACTTCACGCTGGCACCGCCTCTACCGCAAAAAAAAATTGGAATCATCCTAAATTGTCTCTACCAGATGTTCCACCAGAAATTTCATTTTTACCAAAAAATAATTAAGATATATCGATTTTAAAGTTAGGGTGGGAGCCTCATGATAACCCTAACTCCAGGCCCATCACCACCCCCATCAACAAATTAGAACATTGTAAATCATTTGTGCCACATTTGTACCAGAATGTTCCTCAGTAACTTTCTTACTGACAACCTACCACAATGTCAACTTACACTTGTGTAAACATAATAAATTTTATGTAACTAGTAGGTTTGATAGATTTTAGGTGTCCAATGAAAAGCGCTCTTTGAATTGCTTGAACAGTGAAGTGTGCCTGCGGACAACTGCAAATCATTTGGTTTTAAATTCAGATCTGATGAGATTGAAACAGGCTGTGTCTCTAAAGGAAGACATCAGTATTAATTAATTATATTAATTTTTATGATGTGTTTGTGATATTTTTGTTTTGTTTGAAGATTCCAGTGAGTCCTCTTATGGAAATGCAGAATCATCATTGAAATCACCCTCACAACAAATGCAGTTAAGTGATGAAATATCTTCTGTCCGAGATGTTGCTGCAGGAGATGAACCATTGCTGCCTGCAATTTTAGTTCCAAAAAGGGAGCTTTTGGATGGTGAAGAGGGGGAAGAACTAATTGATTACTCGGATGTGCAAGGAAATGATATGAACGAACTAGATGAAGGAACAGAAGCTGCAAATCTTGACCTGTGCTCAAGTAAGTAAAAACATACTTCTGTTTGTCAACCAGAAAATTAACGACCTGGCAGATCTTAGAACTAACAATTTTTTTTTTTTTTACATCAGCAATAGTCTATTTTATATACTTGTGATTTCCAATGATAATTATTCCACTAGGTGTACCAGAAATATAAACAATAAACATGCTATTATTTGTTGTCAACCTTTCATGCAAGTTCTTATCGAAAACAATCGATAGGTATGCAGTAAATGTCAGCTTAGTATGATGAAATCAGGGGGGCCCATGCCTCCCCCCCAAAAGGCCTAGAGTTTTCATTTGTTCTTTCCTTTATTTGGCAAAATTGATTTAAAAATTTATGTTTGAATGATGTAATTTTTTCGAAATAGTATCATATATATATAGAGAGAGAGAGATAGACACACACTGCAAAAATAATATAGAGTAATAACAGCTATATTTATTATTTAACAAAAATCTATGATTTCCCCCCCCCCAAATGATGGCTAGATCCACCCCTGGATGAAACAGACTTTATACTGTATGTTTTTTTGATGGTATCAAAGTTATTGAGCATTAAGAATTAGCGGTGGCCTTGAAAAAGTTGGGAAATTTTACTATGGCATCTGAGATAATTATGTAAGTGTTATTTAACAAAGATAGTTGGGTAGCAATGGGAAGAAAAACAAATAATTTTGCGATTTTGACAGAAACTCACGTTTGGGGACTTGTAGTTCTAAAGAGCTGTATCTATTTCAATTTTTTAAATTTAATTCAGTTTTCTGAAAATCACAGATTTCTGAACTGTATTAAAATTTTTTCCAAACTGGATACTATTGTGGTGGATTCTTGAGGATACGTGAGTTTGAAATGTATCTTTCAGTTTTGCAGTTACTTAGCAAGCAATTAATTTTGCATTTTCCAACTAAAATCTGCTGCAGATCTTCACTACCTTTATTCAAGTAAAGCAAATGGTGTTTTAAGAATGTGGTTAAAGTCTGATTCTTATTAAAACTTTTGAATTTGTAAAAATTGCAAATAATCTCTTTAGTTTATTGTAATTTTATTGGTATCAAATACTTCAGGGATGCCTTCACAACATAAAAAACAATAAAAAAAATAGTTTATATGAAAATTGGTTTGAAAATAGTTTGTTTGTTAGTTACTGAAGGATTTGCCCCTTTGTTGCTACAAATATTTAACTGAATTAAATTGTTTCCGCTCAGAGGATTGGTTGAGGTGAATTTATTGAATGACCTGCTCGAAAACCAGGTTCAAATCCAATGGATTTCTTTGTCTTTGTTGGGAGACATTTAAAATCACTGGTTACTGTGACTCCTGTTCCAGATATTGATATTTTGAGAGTGTATTCGCACTGGATTTGATCAAATAAGGTACACTCAAGGAATTTTTATGAGAGTACTCAGTAGTTTGGACCACAGGATAAGGGCATGTAACTCAGTAATAAATGATTTTCAAACCCACATTCATATGAACAATTTTTTACTGTTTTGAAGATAAAGTGCATTTGCCTGAAGCATTTGTGACACTAACACCCTATAAATTAATATAATAATCTTTGCATATCTGTTAACATTATTAGGAAGTGTGATAATGTAGATCAAGTGGTATACTTGGAATATTTAGAGATAATCAATTCACTGTTTCTTTATTATGGAAAATTTTATTCCTCATCAAGATAGACTAAAATCTCAAGAACCTTTTGCGACCCAATTAGTTGCAACACTAGGTAGTCTCTGACAAAAAGGCAATTATTCATATTAACTGGAAAGGCATCAACTAGAACATGGTACAAACTAAGAATATTCTCAAAATTTTGTAATAAATTCAGAAGTCAGAGAAGGATATCCCTGTCGGTTGTCTCAGTGTTGTAATAAGTCGAATACTAAGAAAACTAGATGTTCGGGGCAATATATCCAAAAGGATAAAGTAGATTTGGGCTGATGTATTCTGGCAAGATCTATTGTTTCAGCTTTCCATTAGCTGAAAACTGATTCTGAGAAAAGGGATGCAAAGTACATGAAATGCCAGAGAAGAAAATATGAGAAATCAACAATTTTTCTAGATCTTAAAAACGAAAATCTGGCCTCATTTAAATACTTAAGCACAACAGTCAACAATAACAACGTAGAAGAAATAAAAGAACGAACTGCTGGTGCCCACTAAGTGTTACGCATATAGAAACTTTTTGACAGCAAGCCTGTATCAAGATTCTTTAGTGAGGTATGGGTGCGAAAAATGGGTTGAAGGTACACAGTCTTGTAGACATATTTGAAAGAAAGATCTCGCGGAAAATCTTTGGCCCTATGAGACTGTGAAAATATCTGGAGAATGAAAACAAAGAAATTAAAGTAATCAATAAAACATAAATACTGTCAAAGAAATTAAATCTAGTTGAATCGCATGGTTTGGACATCTAGAAAGTATGCACACACATAAAATTACTAAGAAAATGACGGAGAGTAAACAAATACGAAGGTGTAGGGCCAGACCAAAACTGAAATGGAAGACAATGTTGTGGAAGACCTATGTAAGATGAAAATTAGGAATTGGTGGATGGCTCAAGGTAAAAGGGAGAGGCGGAAGGTCGTTGGGGAGACGAAACAGGATCGTAGCGTCGTGAAGGAGCTACGTAGCTTGGTCGAATTTAGCCACGTGGACGAGAATTCTGTTGGCCTGCTGTTCTGATCGGTAGTTTTCCATGGATTCTGCGATCACTACCAGGCGATTGAGCACTACCTTAACAAACGAGCCATGGGCCGCACGCGATCTTCCCTTCCTCGTCTTTGTCTTATCCTCTCCCCTTAGTCGCTTCCTTGCACTGCAAGTCGGGAGCTTAGAGCTTACCCTTGCTGGGGCGGAACCCCCGCCGGGGGAGTTACCTGGAGGGGAAATCCCCCGCAAGCCTGCTCCCACCATCTGGCGGGAGAGGAACGAAGTTGCCTTCCGGTAGAAAATATTCACTACTCTAACGACCAGGGGCGGATCCAGCTGATCATTTTGGAGGGGGGCGTCATACATTTTTGTTAAATGAAAAATATTTATTTCAGTAGTGTAATAATAATAGTGACTTTATTATGTGGCGAGACTCGGGCCGTCAGGCCCGCTCTTTCGCCTAACCACGTAATACATACATATCAAGTGTATTTAGTTGTATATTATTTTAGTAGTGTGTATATATGATAATAAACAATATAATTATTTAAATAATTACGTCATTTTGGTATAAATAAATATTTAATCAATTGTGCCTTATAAAAGAAGGTAGCAAACGAAAATCCTAGGCTTTTTGGGGTGGCCATGGCCCCCATGCCCCCCCCCTCGGGTCCGCCACTGCTAACGAGACATGGCCATAGAATGGAAGAAAATTGTTTTACTGGGTGTAGATAATTTTGAGTTTGCCGTACAAACAATCCTTATTTTCTTGCCCTTTCTGCGGTACTTGTATGTAATCGTGTGCCGGAAGCGGCGAATTTTCGAAAGAAAAACTCTTTAGTATTCAGCGGAACACCGCCACATTACGGGACAACGCATCCACTTCACTAAAGGGTTAATGATCGTGGCAGATGACGTGCTTGGAACATCTGAAAATGTGTTGCCGGTTTTTTGTGCCGTAATGTGGGGTAAAAGAGGCCGAGAGTGACAAATGGTGCTAAGGGACATTGCGTGTGTGTTCAGGTGCAGCCAGCATCTTCCCGGAGAACGACCAGACAGCGCAGCGACCCTCTGGCGAACTGGAGCAGCCTCCGCGAGCGGACAAGTTCCATCCTTTGCCGTCGCACTCGGCGCTGCAGTCGCACGCCGTTCAACGCCAGCCCTCGAGCGAAGGGGCTGCCCGCTGTGAAGGGGGGCGTTCGCCTCGACCTCTCCGCTCGCCAGTCGCAATCGCAAGCGGCAGCACAGCTGTGACGTGTGCGGAGCGTCCTTCACTAGTCCCAGCGCACTCGTCATTCACAAGCGCAAGCATACGGGAGAGCGGCCGTTTCACTGTGACTTTTGCGACGCGTCCTTCACCAAGTCCAGCGTTCTCGTGAGTCACAGGCGCAAGCACACGGGAGAGCGGCCGTTTGCCTGCGAAATCTGCGGAGCCTCTTTCACCAAGTCCAGTGTCCTTGTGAGTCACAGGCGCAAACACACGGGCGAGCGGCCGTTTCGCTGTGACGTTTGTGGTATTGCTTTCGCTCAGGCCACCACCCTGGCCAATCACAAGCGCACGCACACGGGAGAGCGGCCGTACGGCTGCGCCGTGTGCGGTTTCGCGTTCACGCAGCAGGCGACCCTCAACCAACACATGCGCATGCACACGGGCGAGCGGGCGTATTGCTGCGACGTGTGCGGCAAGGCGTTCGCCAGCAAAGTGGACCTGGAGCGTCACATGCGCACGCACACGGGCGAGCGGCCGTTTCCCTGCGACGTGTGCGGCGTGGCGTTCGCGCAGGTGTGCACCCTCGCGAACCACAAGCGCACCCACACGGGCGAGCGGCCGTACCGCTGCGACGTGTGCGGCAACGCGTTCTCGCACGCCAACACCCTCGCCGTGCACGCGCGGATCCACACGGGAGAGCGGCCGTTCAGCTGCAAGGTGTGCGGGAAGACGTTTCTCCAGCAAAAGGAATCTCGGCTGTCACATGCGCACTCACACCGGAGAGCGGCCGTTTCGTTGTGGCGTGTGCGGGAAGGACTTCTCGAACCGAAGCAGTTTTACCTATCACAAGCGGACGCACGCTGAAGAGCAACGGTAGAGCAAAAAGGCTATTTAGCTGCGATGAATGGAGTTGCCGTTTGCCCTTTCATTTTAATTCAACTCTCAGACTCCAGCTCCGAGGAGCGATCGTTCGACTGTGACATGTGGTTTCTGTAGCTGTCTCGAGGAGCATTCTCAGCAACCTCCAATGCGTGCTTCAAGACGAGTGTCTTACGCTCGCTAAATCGTTCTAATTGAATCGCTGCATCGCCTGAGTCTATGGCATTCCTTTACTGAAGAAATATGATTCTGGTTATTTCCTGCCTTATCAGTGAGATCGGATTTAAATGTTTTTAAAACATGACAAATGGCATTTTCTTGATTATAAAAGCGTACAACGAAAGTGTTGAGGATTTAAAGTGCAAAATGACGTATTTTAATCTTGACAAACAAGCTATTTGTCAAATTTTATCAAATTATCCTAGAGAATCCCGTCTTGTGTGTAAAATACACAACTACTGATTCATCATTGATGACAGCATGTTATTGTACTTCTTGCATATTTTATATTAATTTATTGTTTGTGGAAAGAAGAATGCAATGTGAAATATAGAATAATATAATAAAATTATGTGTTCGTAGATATGACAGGTTGAAATAGTGCGAGGAGCACACATAGTGTGTGTATTTATTCACACAGTCCAGGCTCGATCCACGGTTCTGCATTTTCTGTTGTGAGAGTGTGCTTACATTGTTTCTATAACAAGTGTAGAGTGCAGTGGCGTAGCTTCAGTTGCTGTCACCCGGTGCAAAAACTAATGGTATCACCCCCTCCTATAAATTAAATATATAAAACTATTAATGAATAGCTTATACATTATTTAATAAAAATATATTTACACGTGACATTTATTTATAATATATTAAAAAATGCATTTAATTCAGAATAATTGAAATTTAATTTGTAAGTAAATAATCTAAAACGAAGTATAACTAATTAACAAGTGCATGTTTTTTATAAAAATATAATTTTTAAATAAATCACTAAAGTTATATAATTCCAACTATAAAATTTTCCGATTGGTGCCACCCCTAAATGGTGTCACCCGGGGCGGACCGCCCCCCCTGCGCCCACTAGCTACGCCACTGGTAGAGCGAATTAATTTTAAATTTGTTAGTGACTTTTGGTGGAACGGTATGTTCGGAAAAAAGGGCAAATAATGCACAGTGAAGCTAGGGGAATTATACATCTCGTCATTAATGAAATGTGATGAAAAGAATTCGGTCGTTCTTCAACTGACGCTGTATATTCGGGTAGCAAACTATACTGGGAGTATCTGTTGGAACTCGTGACATCAATTAGAAAAGAAGGATTTAAAGCCGGCGGAGCAGCCTTGAGTACTCCAGGTATGAAAGGCTATATTGTGAAGAAAAAAAATGCCACATTGATGACTGTAATAAGAGTGATTCGTGATTTGATTCATGATCTGTATTTTGTTAGAAAACAAGTATCAACCACACAAAAACTGCTGACGGCAATCCAAGAGAAAATTAATTGTCCGTGGGGTGTCCACATCTTGCGAAGCTTGCTCCAAGCCATGGGTTTTAAGTGGAAAAAACATGTCGTAACCTCAAACAAGTTTTGATTGAAGACCTGATATTGTCAACTGGCGCGCAAGGTATTTGAGAGACAGAAAATTGTAGAAGTGATGGGAAACATAGTTTATCTTGATGAGACATGAATTGATAATAATCTCACATTTAGAAAAGGCTGGAGTAGCGAGGATATTCCCGGAATTTTGACTAATACACGTTGCTCAGACTCATAATTGTTAGTGCCGGTTCAAAGAAAGGCTTTATTCTCGATGTCACGTCGATTTTTAAGGCTCGAATAGCCATCAGTGATTACCATGACCAAATGAACGAGGTTAATTTTGAAAAATGGTTATTAGAAAAGTTGTTGTCAAATCTCCCTAAAGAAAGTGTGATGCATATCGCCGGGCATACCGGTTCTTTCACACACCACAAGTGACATAGCTACTGTGGATTTTCCGCCCTTCGAAAATCCGGGCACCCTGGCCGGGTTCGAACCCGCGCACACAGGGTTCAGAGGCCAGTAAGTTAATCCCTCACCCGCCGAGGCCCCATGGTAACCGATGTTGAAGACATACGGGTACGAGATAGTGAATCTGATTATGTAGTGCTTTTTTTTTGTAACTTTCCCTCCTCAAGGCCCGTCTTCACGATGGAATATGTCACGGCATTTCGCGTCTTTCTCAGTCGTGCCGTTAGACATCGCATGATCGCGACCGTATCAAGAAGTGCCTGGGATCATGCGACTTCTAGCGGCACCAGCGAGAAAGACGCGAAAATGCCGTGTGATATTCCATCGTGATCTTAGGGCTTGAGGGGCAGAGTTATAAAAATCGCACTGTAGTGACAATGTTTTATGAGGAATCGAATTGGGCGTATCCTGCAAGAATTTTTTAATATAAGCTTCACACACGGCGTTTGGAATTTCGAATTACTCTGCAGTAAATTGACAAAACCCTTTGGAGGACCCTTTCATGTTGATTGTGATTTTTACATTCATAGAATTTAAGGTTGCGCAATCAAATGTGTATGAAACGCAAAATAATACTATTCTGAAACACTATTGAACTGAAAGCGTTTCTGGGAGTTGTAATAATATGGGGTTCAATTCTTAACCAAGCCTTGTTTTGAAGTAATGGTTTCCATTTTCATAACGAGAGAGTATAAAGTGCAATGCCATTCAAAAGATTCCTCAATCATTTTACGCTACTTACATTTGAATGTCAACTATGCTCATTCAGGAAAGGGGAGATGCAATTATAATCCTGTAAAATAAAACGGCCCGTAGTTCACGTGAAGGAGAAGTTTAGACTTTATTCAATCCCTCTAGATTCTTGGCAATAGACGAATCAATGATAAAATTCTAAGGTCGTATTTCATTGAAGCTGTTTATGCCTATGAAACCAGTGAAAAACGGGTTTTCAAAATGAGCATCCCCAAACGCTACGCCACTGCTAACCAGACCTCCGACCCCTCACCTGCAGTCACGCAGTATATTTAAACTCAGCTTCAAACTTCCCTCTGCGTACACTGTTCTGACTTTCGTCTCATGCGGCGCAACTTATTCTGTTTTACTTTTTGAAATTTCGTAAGATATTTAAAAAAATGTCTATTTTAATTTATAATTTGTATTATACCACTTTTTTATTGGAAAACTTTTTAAAATGTACTTACGTTAATTTCATTAATTGTGTGATCTTGTTTATTCTTTATTAATATTTCGTATTTATTTTGAATATTTATAGACTGATGATGAGGGCAAAGCCGTCGAAAAACGGCTCTCTGAATAAATCTAACAATTTGACGAAGATGGCTTCAGTTATTTTATCCTTAACCCACTCTCTGAATCTGAATCAGTGAAATTGTTGCTGATTCAATCAGTGAGAGCCGAAGTCACTGATATCTTCAATCGAAATGGGTAGTTTCGCTGACAATCAAGCGAATATGCGAACCTTTCACAATGACCGTCATCACTTCACTTGTCAGTGGTGAAGTGCCTCGCCACCATCGCTCACTGATCGTTCAGTCGTTCATGTGCTGCTGTTTTCACAGATTTCACTGATTCAAACAGTGAAGTTTCACTGATTCAAAAAGTAGACCCGATTTTCACTGATTGTTCAGTTCAATTCACTGATTGTGAGTGAATAGTCCACTGTCAATCAGTAGTTTTTCACTGATTCAGACTGAGAGAGTAGGTTGCAAAGGCGTCGTCTGTCAGACCGAGTGCCGAGAGCTTCCCCACCTCCTTCCCCTCACTCCCCGTTTCTGAAACACAAGGTACCTTCATTGTGTAACTAACCAGTGAAATACGCGTATCGACGTGTCCGTGCACATTTCCTATACACACCATTTTAACATGTGTCGTCCAATGGCCTTTGCAGGTTACGTCAGTGATATTTTGGGTGCTTTATTGGCGAATATTGTATATAATTGATACAAATCTTTGTCTTGTAGCATTAAAGTTTGTTCTAAACATTTAACAATCATAATAGGACGATAGCGAACATCCAAGGTCTCACGACGAGGTACTTCTGCGAACGCTTCTCAAAAGACAAGTGTGGATACCATCAAGCAAAATGTTTGCTGTGAGAGTCAAGTCATTTAGGTGTACCTATAAAACCCTTTAAAATGTATTTTGTAACTCCTTATCATACAGGTTCAATACATTAAATTTAGTGTTTCATTGTAAAAATGAGTTTTCTTCTTTTTTTTTTACCCAAAGTAGTCTGCCGGACTACGCTTTTGTAATAATGTACAGGGGGCCTTCGCAATCTAGGATAAATTAATCTCAACACCTCATCAGCATTCGCTCTATGTTGTATAAAATAGTAAACAACTAAAGTTAAATTATGTAAATAATAACGGAGTGATCAATTATCACAAAATTGAGTTAAACTTATTAAATTAGCTTAATTAAGAATAAACAATACGCAGCTACTAGTCAATTAGTGCCCACAATCCAAAAGAACTACAGCGGTAACGAGGCCCTTAGGTGAATAAATATCGTATATTACAACGAATATTAATGACATAACAAGAAAATGTGTATTGAAAAACTATTTAAACTAGTTAACAAAAATAACTTGAAATAAACAAAGCAACGATGACCCAACAAGCCCTATCAGACGTTACAGAACTCGAATAATTATTATTTACGATATATGTGTCGTAAAACGTCTGATTACAATACGAGATTGGAGATTGGAAAATTGCCAAACGAGGCCGTTAGGCCGAATATGGTATCCAATTGAGTATTTTAATCAGATATTACGACACGAATGTCGTACAACGTAAAATTCGTGTAAAGTAAAAAGTTTAACGTACACTTTGTAAAAATTAGTTTGATTTAATGTGGAATTTCGATCTACGCCTTCAATTAGTACCAATTTTTTCTACCAGCTGTTCTCAACAAGGAGAACTATTGAAACACACTTGGTGTATATCTTTTCGATAAAATTAATATAGTTCTGATTTGGAAGTAGAAATAGCAGCAAATTCTGCTTTAGAAACATTGTTACCCAAGAAAGAAAGAGTGTGAGTATTTAATTTTTAAAGATTGATGGAGAAAAAAAGTTCATTCCATTTCGGAAAAAGTTTTGATTGCTTACTTTTCTGGCACGTCAGAGAAGGGAGAAACCAAGTTGTCTTTGTTCCCACTACTCTTATGTTAAAGAGTACAATATCTCTTAATGGAAACATTGAAATCAAATGTAAACGTAAGCTTCGCTTCTGTGACTCCATTCCATGTCTTCTTGGCTGTCCGGGTGACGCCGCGTCGTTGGCTGAGAGACCTACGTTTCGCTTATCACGTCGCAGGCTTCTTCCGAACAGTGACACTGCGGTGCTGCGCGTCCGGTATTATATACCAGACATTCAAGAAAACATTGATATCAGTAGGTTTTCTCAGTTATTAGCGTTTTTAAAGGGGAAAAGTGCAGGATACAAGACAAAAGTCTGAAATATTTTCAAAAGAAGAGTGGCACAGTCCGCCATTACTTTACCGTGCTAGTCTGGTAATGAAGTACATTAACCATCCTAGGGCGGTAAAGTGTTCATTAGGAAACGGATTATAATGGCATAATGTTTGACTTTACCAACCAAAGTGGATAAAACTATTAAAAGTAAAATTATGATAGCGTAAGTCACTTATTACCATGGCATGCGATTACAATCGAGATGCATTGTTCAAACGTTAGCATAATCTCCAAAAGTCTTTATTTTTCATTGCAAACATAAATCAGTATACATCGCGTAATTCTGGGGATGATGGCAAGAACAAATTCTAACTCCGAAACAAAATTGGCATCTGTGCTTTGTGCGATCTTACCCGTTACAATAGAACCATAGAAAATATAATGTTTGTTAACATTGTAGTGTGTCTGGAAAGCTTTAATTGAATTTCCATTACTTCTTACGGTAAATATTTCTTCAGCTTCCGTTAGACTTTTTCAATAGATTAATTACAAACACTGAATGTTCAACGTATCTAATTTATCCGTGCCAGAATCATGTATAAAAATAAATTGTAGTGTGTATGTGATTTCAAATTAACTACCTTTAATATTTTCGACTGCACCGTTACATTTTGAGTAATTGAAGTTCAAAATTGTTGCTGGAAGTTTGCTGGGAATATGCAAGAATGGATCTGTTTGCAGCTGCACGTAGTTGTGGTGGTAGCAACAACCATCGTAATTAACAGGACGGGGCCGGGCGAGACTGGGGGGTGGGGGACTGATGAGGCAGGGACAAGGGGAATAATGTGGAAAAAAAAATATCCAGGCAAGGCGGAGTTCTTCATTTCATCTAACTGTAGTGATATATCAACATTTTCTCATTTAATCAATTGGTTTTAATATTATACAGTGTCCAAAAACGAATTCTAATCTAACTGTAGTATATATCAACATTTTCTTCATTGAACCAATTAGTTTCAATTATTAAAAAAAAACGATTTTAAAAGTTTCAAAATTAATTTGGCTCTTTAAGAATCCCTTGCATTTTCTTGGAAACTTTTGCCCGTAGCTATTGCAAGTTTCCTCAACTCTCTTTTTGGCGGAAAACATCTGCGTTATGAATGAATAGGGAGCGGATTTCTATGATTTGCAGTATTTTTCTCCATTGCTTCAAGGGTAGCTAAGAG
>JAHLJT010002630.1:27360286-27477865 GCA_031308135.1 Acheta domesticus
CAGTATGAACAGGTGCTCGATCGTGTTGAAAGATGCAATCGACATCCCCGAATTGCTCTTCAACAGTGGAAAGCAAGAAGGTTTTTAAACCATCAACGTATGCCTATGCCGTGTTAGTGCCACGCAAAACAAGGGGTGCAAGCCCCTCCATGAAAAAACACGACTATACCATAACACCACCGCCCCCGTGTCCGGATACTTTTGATCACATAGTGTACATTCGAGTTTATCTATAACCCTTCTGTTACTTCACTGTCCGAGATGAGCAGCGTTTCAGCCATCATGTTGTGGCCTTCTCAGTAAAGGACGAACTACCTTCTCAGTTGACGCGCCCGGAATCCTTAATCAAGTTATCAATCAATCCGCAACCTTGTCATTTTAAAATGCAACTGTAAATTTGTGGTTTGCAACCTGAAAAATATGCGTGTGCGTATTTTTATGAACACTTTAATTTCAGAACATCTGCCGCCTAGGGCAGGGCTGTCCAACTGGCAGCCCGCTGGCCGCATGTGGCCCGCCGGATCTTTTTGTGCGGCCCGCGACTGCTTTGAAAACATTTATTATACCACCAACCATATATAATATGTTTTTAGTTATTCTGTTATGCATTTTTATAATCACATAACAGTAAATAAAAATGTGAAATTATAACTATGAAATACGTGAATTATAAATGAAAAATATGAAAAATGAATTTTTAAACGTGAAATATGTATATTAATCATTAATGTAGAATAAAAGTCGTATCTAATAGGCATTTGTTTCATTATAATCTCAGTAATTAGGATAAAAACCATCTTAAATTACGGTGCGGTCCGCGGCATAACTAGAATTCGACATGTGGCCCGTAATCACTTTTAAGGTGGACACCCCTGGCCTAGGCTGTACGGAGATGCCGCGGCGCGCCGCTTCCAAGGTGCAGTTGGTAACGTTTTGGCCGTCATAGCGCGACCTTCCTCAGGGCGAATACCTCAGCTTTGGCTTCCGTTTTTCTCACAATGGACACAATTCACACGAGCCGTCCATAAATTACGTAACGCAACGCACTTCCCTATCTCTATGTAACACAGCGTAACGCTATCTCAGACCCCTTCCCTTCCTCTTTACCGATACGTAATTTATGGACGACCCCCCTAGGGCAGTATTGTCGAGGTCGATGCCACGAGCTGGAGCCCGTGACTCGAGTGCCACGACGAAATTGCCCCTCCACACAGTTCATTACCCCGCCACCAGAGACAACGCCATCCCAATTGTAAAACGGCGGGGTTACTACTAATAGTTACCTTTCCAGACGCTAGTGGCTCAGAGAAGCTCGTGGCATGGCACGATGCCTCGACGCGTGCCACAGCTACCAAGAGAAGACCTTGATACCACTGCCCTAGGATGCTGATTGTCCACCACTGTGCGCCTCGCCTCGGAACCGATGGGGTTTACGGCCCGCGGGGGTGGGAGTGGGGGGTGGGGGAGGCAAGTGCCACTTTTAGAGCCCATCAAGCAGGAGAGAGGGGGGAGGAAGTCCGTTTGGCAACGCACGATGATGGAGCTCTGATCAATGTTGACGGAAACCGGTCAGTCGTGCCGGCTGTGTAATTTGGAGACTTCGCCCGCGTAAGTCGACATCATTCTCAGAGGGGGGAAAACATTTCATGTTTTTGTATAACGTATCGGTCGGCGATTAGTCAATCATGGAGGAACTGACACATTCACAGGTTCTGCAAGTTTATGAAAAAGGTGTTATGAAGAAGTTTATGAAGAAACTGACTGCCTATTGATACGAATTTTTTTTCTGGCAAATGATTCCAGCATTTACATCTAATGTGGAACAGGATAAGAATAGCACGTTATAGTATTTTGATAAGTTTTCATGATTTTATTTTCATTTTGGCAATATTTTTTTATTCCCATCTTCCGATTGAAAATGCAAGTGAAATACTTGCCCAAAACAAACAGAAATGTTAAATAATAAATTGCACTCTATGATTACAATACGCTATGGAAAGGAAAAGGTTTTGGATGATTTTTACATACCATTGACATCAAACTCCGAAATTATCCTATTGCTGGATGGATCTTCTTTTTTTAAATATGATTGTATCAACGTACGTCAAGTAACATCCGTCCTTAACAATAATTATATCAGCTAGCACAAGAAGATGGAAGATTTTTATTACCTTTGCTCTTGTAGATTGAAATTGAACCAGAAGAGTGCGCACAATTATTCAAGTTACGAAATTTTCATTGTAAAACAAAATAGTGACATATTAAGTAAGCATTTGTTATACAAAATGCATTTACTCTCATATTTTTCTTTGCGAATTTTTCGTTCCATCAACACATTTACCTCATTTGAGGTGTAAAATTCCTAATACGGGAACTTTTAAACATAATATTGGTTCTCGTGTCAGCTAGAAATGAATTTGGCCTGATTCGTGACGTTGTTGCTTCGAATAAGCGTGTGTTGCGACACTTGTTGGTAAATTTTCCATTTAAGTAAAGACATTTGGAGAAAGGAACTGTTTTAAGAGATTGTAAATGAGTGGCAGTTTAATGCAATGCTTTGAAAGATTAGACATCAGCACATCACAATGCAATGGTGAAACCACAGTGTGGTATAGTGAAAGTGTATTGAACGTGACCAACGCAAATTTTAAATTTAAATTTAGCTCAGCAATAATTAATGCAGCCCTTATTTATTATTTATTATTTATTATTACTACTTTCATTTTATTGGTATGTATCATAAACGTTGTTATAATTATAAACAATATATTCAGTTATAATTTAATACTTTTCTGTATCAGACAGTTAAACTACCATAGGGTTATGCCCAATTCCAGCATAAAATAAATATTGTATTTTTAAGGTTACGATAGTGATAGTAACCAAACACAGTTTAGTTAATGATAACATTTATTTACCTAAAGTAAAATGTAAATATACATCTTACTTTAGGAAAATAAAATAAATTAATCTTACATAAAGTAAGGTTAAAAATATGAAGCCTATATGAAACCTAATGACCTTTTAACTAATTACGTATAAATGGTGTAATTTTTAGACTAAACCTGCTGAAAGCTACAATGCACGGTCGAAACGTCGAACCATAAAAATAATAAAACTATAATAATAATAATAAAATAAAATAAAAATAACAAAATAATAATAAACGTCGAACCTCAAAATTGAATACTATTATAAACCAAACCGTGCCTGTTGATTTTAACGGCCGCTAATTATCATCACTAGCGTCAAATAAACGCAATCCAAGCAACCGGGGGCGGGTGGCGGAAACTGCAGCGATGCCTCATCTCCGCAAAGGACAGCGCCGCCGCTCCACCAGAGAAGCGCTTCCTTCCGGTTGGTAATCGCCCCCCCCCGCCCCCCGCGAGGGCACATAAACCGAGATATGGCGCCCGCGCCGGTCGGCCCCTGCGAGAGGGGAGGAAGCAGTTAGGAGGCATTGGACGGGACCGCGGCGGCCGGCGAAACAGTAAACGGCCGGAGAGCGCAATGGTGTTAATTACACGCAAATCTGCATTCAATGGAACTACTCGCCTGAAAATGCTGCTCAACTTTTCTTCGTTTTTTTAAAAATGTTTATTTATGTTCGATGCAGACAGAAGCTTGCAAGATATTGAAGACATAAATATAACTGATTCAAATAATACACAATTTACATATGAATTAATTTAACCCTCGTACCGTATCTGCAATTTACAATCAAGTAGCATTCCTGGGATCTTTTTGGACCCCAAGCTAACTCACAAGTGGAAGTGTAAACACGAATGTGTACGACAATAGGCCGAGTGTAAATAATTGTTTTATATAAGTACACACTTTTTAAGTTATTTTCAATAACATAATAAAATAATTTTGTCCTATTATTTACTTCATATAAAGAATAACCTCTACTGTACGTAACCTCCATTGTTGATATATAATGTTACACAAATATTCATAGTAGTTTATGAAAGTTATTTCGAGATAAATTAAATATCAACGGTATTGGACACATTTTTTGAACTTCATGGCAACGTATTTGGAAAGACAATGGGAAAATAACAGACAATGCCTTAGATCAAACCAGTCACGTATAAAGAAAAAAATTAATAACTCTCCAATAAAATTTGGAAAATATGTGAAAATGGTTTAGTACATGCTTAATAAGTGCACGAAGACATATCTAGAAGACTGAAACTATCCTGCAAATATTAAGGAAAATATTAACAAATCAATGATGATGGGGTCCAAAAAAGACCCCAGATATGGTACGAGGGTAAGGAGACAATTTAACTTTTGTACATAAATACTGAGGGATGCCCTTACAGGGACCTCTAACATCTTGTTTAATTGATTAAATACAACTTTGTTAATGTTTAAACAATGATATAGTTTAGTTAACAATGATAGAGTTATTAGCATTAAGTAAAATTTCAAATGTTATTCTTTTAGAGTAATATGTTATTTAAATCCAGTGTGGACTCAAAAGCAAGTGTACCGGCTTCAAAAGTTTTAAAGAGTACTTAGTTATATTATGAAAGTGCTAGTAAAACTTTCAATATCTCAGAGCTGAGACAATGTTGGACAACCCCTTGCCTACTGAACCCTTCAATTATATTAAAAAGATATAATGAAAAACCATTAAATATACTGTAAGATAGATTTCAGTATATAATGATGCAGCAAACGGAGCCAAGTCAATGCTTTACTCATTGATTAGAAGTGTCACTGATACTGTCCCCTTGATTATTAGAAGTGCTCCATTTCGTAGTTTATGATATCACTTACAAAATGATCATTCATTCATTTAGTTCGTTTTTGTATCCAATGAGAATGATAAGGAAATTCAAATTCTTGCTGCATTGCTTGATTGTACCGTTTGCCTCTATGCACTCTTAAAATACTTAGTTTACTTTGATCTCTACCTCTTCTGGACGGGTATTGGGAAGCAAACCCACTGCCAATCAATAATATCTGACTACATCTCTACCTGAACTCCACAGGACATCAACTGATGACACTGAAGTGCCTCTGACCAGAATAGCCTAGGGTTCAAAACCTCATGACGGCAGGATTTCCGACACTAGTTACACAGTTGTATCGAATTCAGCCGCTGTCTTGTGAGGAGAATTCTCGCGGCCGGCTGCTCTGATCGGTAATATTCTTTGGTTTCTCCGATCGACACCAGACGAATGACAGGGCAATACCCTCACAAACGGGCCACGTATCAAGGGGATGGGTGACCGCTCGAAAACCCCAGTTGCTACCTGCCTGAAGGGACAGAAGGAAAACATTCCTTCACATTTCTGATTAACAGGGCTTGATCAGCAGCGTTTAGTAATTTTTGAATAGAAACTATTCGTTCAGTTATTTTCATTGCAATTATTTAGTAAATATTACTCGACGTATTAGTCAACGTAATGATTCGTTTAGTTATCCCCACTAAATGTAATTCGTCATGGGTTACGACCTGTTTAGTGGACAATACTATGCATGCATTTATGTATTTAACTAAACATCAGATCAGTGAACACGACTAAGCACTTCGTTCTTCCAAAATATACTATACCGTATAGTTCAATCTACGACGTGATTAATTGTATGAACTAAACATTTCTCTCCGTGTATAAATGAAGGGGATTTGAAGGGTTACGTCATACGACTCGGAAGTCGGTGCACTGATAAGAGGCGTCAGTATTCATTGCGTCCTTTTCTCGGAATCGGGAGATAAACTCTGGGTATATCAGTATTCGAGGAACAAAAGAAAACGTGCAGTCGTGCTTACGCTGCAACCATGTGAAATCTCACTTAGACGACTCCATGTATTATTTCTACACTGAACTACAAAAAAATTAGTTCCCTGTAAAGGAATAGTGAACATAAGACAGTATTTCGATAAAATATGTTCCCAAAACCGTAAATAAATTTCTTAATGCATTCTCTCCACGTATATTTGTTATTGAACTCTAACCATGCGAGCACTACACAGAACTATCTTTATTTCATAAATTGTATGAAAGTGCAATTCCAGACCTACCGCCTGCCCCAAATACGCTCTGTCTCTATCTGCTTTCTAATTTGATTTAATCACAATGATCAAAACGATGATATTTTAATAACAATATAATTTCAAAAGGGCATGGGAAAATGGCCCGTCCCCTCCAGCAGGTGGAAACGCATCGACCGACACTTCACTAGCCCGACACTTAATGGTGCACTGGAAAGAAATTAACCATGAGAAATGGACGGACACACATAGTTCATGGGCCTCGACTGACCAGCGGTGACCCAGCCTCTCGGCCATGGGATAAGGGATGTCTGAATTGCGATGAACACAAAAAGTGACCTACAAAAAATTAACCAAATTTATAAGACGCTAATACTGCACCAACTTCCATAATTGTATTTTTTTTTTGCCAATCCCACTGTTCATTCTATTATTTGAAATATTTATAATTTATATAATTCCTTAACGTATCTAAATGTGCTGCTCTCCATAATTGCCAAATGTAACTACTTGATTTGACAAACTTTCACCGTTTTTGTGATATGTAATGCTTTGATGTAAAAGCAATGTAAACATTTATCTCAATTTTAAATTGCATTGTTTTATCTTAATTTGTATACCATTGTCAACCGTTGCCATTGTATTGCTCTTGACAAGGCACGTACTAAACATGCGAAACGTTGAGCCAAAAATAAATGTATTTGAAGTTTTAATTCCTGAAGTCAATATTGATTGATCCTTTTATGGTCCAAATATATATTTATTCGTACCATCTACGCATCCAAATGTATAGTATTCTACAAAAATCATTGAAGATAGACAAAAATTATTGAAAAAATAAGCCTGCGAACATACATTCAATGCAAAGGAATCATAATTCAATTATAATTTCAGAATACACTTCTCTGCTGTTCACGTAAAGCATTCCTTATCACAAACAAAAAAATATGATGCGTTTATCAACGGAATACACTAGATACATAAAACTTGAGACGGAGAAGAGTAGGAAAAATAAACGGATATTTAAAAGATACAGAATTCAAAATGGTAAAAAAGCATGATGATTCTAACAGCCAGAATGAATACTTCACCTAAACATTAATATAAACTTTTATTCTATCGACAAAATAGAATAAGTGTATTGGAATATTCTGACCATAAAAGTACGGAAATTAATTTCGAATACACTACATTCTATGCAAAAGAGGTATTATGAATTTCCCTAATTGCCAGGTTTTCATAAATATTTTTCTCCGTGCAAAGAACCTATCTCATCAACTTATTTCGGGTTAAAAAATAGTAATAGTCCCCACTAATAGGGTGTTTTTTTTTCATTTTTCCTCATCAGTGATGGATTATATGATGTGACGGATATCATGAATAATGTATTATATGATGTGACGGATATATACAATATTTGTTAGTTTCAATCAGAATTTTTACACTAAGAAAAGAAATTTCTTAAGCATTACACGAACACCAGCATCAAAAAGATGCTACAACAATAATTTCTTCTGCTCTTCAAGAGTTATCTTACACATTTACAATCTTTGAACATCTCTTCCAACATACTACGTGGTACTAACATTGTAAGTACAAACAATTTACGAGACAAGTAAACACCGGATATGAAGGGAGGCAAGCAGCCAGCAAGTGAACACCAGCACAATAAACGAGAAAAATTGCAATAAAATGCCCGACAGTTGCATGTGGTTACACAGATGGTATCAGTTCTAATTACGAAGAATGCAACAATGCGCTGCAAAATAAAAAAAAAGACTAGGGATACCAGTCCGCCATGAGACAGAAACAGTCTTTATTCCTCGTTAGAGCAAGGGCATGCAACAAACGTTCATAATGGTCGCTCAAAAGCTTACGAGTTCAGGATATAGCGACGATAGGATCGGTTTAACGTGCTACATGAGAGCTTTGAAGCACAACGTGAACTAAAATGCTTTTTGTTGGTATTACTGTAAGGTATTGGCAAGAGTACGTTAGATATACGTTCGCGATTTGCTCAAAAGGTTACCGTATCAATTAAATAAATAAAATATAGCCGTACTACATATTGTATCGATAGATAGTAATGCACACAGACAATGGCACGTTTTAACAAATATTGTTTTTAATGTCATTCAAAGACTGAATTGAATACTTAATAAATAGTTGTACAAATCAAAAATATTTCTTTTATTCACCGTGAACAGTTCTTTTAAAAAAGAAAACATCAAGTTTGCTGGACACTACACCTATAGTTCCCGTCCTCAATCAAAAATCGTGATTGCGCTACAGCAATTAGTCCCTCATTTATTTCGTGGGTTTTGGCACCATCAACAATGCACACGACTCTTTTATTTTAAGGAATTTATAAGATTTATTTCACGCGCCTCACAATTTCATTCTCCTAGTTCGGCACCCCCCCCTGGCACCGACTTAGCGGATTCGGATGGTATAACGGTCAGCGTATCGAATTGTTGTACCCAAGATTGCGGGTTCAAACCCGATCGAAGCCGTGGATTTTTAAGGGCGAAAAAAATGCTTCGTACGCCTTCCTTCGGAGGGGAAGTAAAGCCGGCTGTCCCATGTTAGTAGCATGTAAAAGATCCTCAGCCTAAAAGAAGCCTCTGAGCTAAATTAAATTCGTCTGTTTCGTCGCCCGAGATAATACCTTCTTCTCCGTTAGTTGGTGAAAGGAGTGTAGCGTGGTCAGACGGAAGAGCGGGCCTGATGGTCCGAGTCTCGCCACGTAAAACAAGGCATTAACTAACTAACTAACTCGCCGCGGTATGATTATGTCCGGCCCCGTCCCGTCCGTCCATACATTGCGCTGTCCCATAATCCGTAATGCGTGCATGCAATGCGGGTTGCATTAAATCGAAGAAACCATATTATTTTCCCTTGAGATTTGCAGCGGCGGATCCAGGGGTGGGGGGCTATGGGGGCCATTGCTGTGGCTTATTTCTTGGCACATGAGGCCTGTACTGCTCGATACGGTCGCGATCACGCGACATCTAGCGCCACGACCGAACATTTTCCGTGAGATTCCATCGTGCAGATAGGCCCTCAAGCGCCAAGTAATAAAACCCAAGTATAATGTCTGTTGTCTCCGGACGCAGAAATCTGCGTTTCCATCTCTTTGTACTTCTAGTCACCGTTTTAGTCACCATTAGAGCAAATAAGGTCATGTATAATTTTTCGAAATTTTAGTACTTTTCGTGTATTTTAGCTTGAAAGTGCAGAGGAGAAAGTGCTTAGATAAATGCAAACCATATTTAAATAAAAGCATTCTCTTCGCTCAAAAATTGTTCTAGATGGCGAAACTATTGAACAAGTCGCACATATTCAATTATCTGGACTGTTGTTTCCTTCTTAAATGGCATCGATCAAGACAAAAAGTTCTACAAATTTCAACATATTTGTGGAACCATTAACAGGCCTTTAACAAAACGAAGTCAGAAGAGATATAATGTTAAGACTTTAAAAATCCATGGCTATTCCAGTCTTGATGTATGGTAGTGAGAATTGGGCATTGAACAGAGCAGAGAAACGGAGAATTGAATCGTCGGAAATGCGCTTCCTGAGAAGTGCAGCAGGATATACTCTGGCAGATCACAGTTCCAAGTGTAGAGATAAGGTCCACCCTAAAAATGTTCAATCCAAATGACAAAATTTAAAAATACAAATGCCAATGGGAGAATCTTATAAATATAATGGGAACATCAAGATTAACATTAGTAGTATATAACTACAAATCTTTCGGATAATCGGGACGCCCAAGAAGAAGATGGCAGAGGATGACCTTTGAGTTTGAAGAGGCCTTCAGTGGCTTGCCATGAAGCAGAAGAAGAAGAAGAAAGAAGAAAAGAGAAGCAGAAGAAGAAGAAGAAAAAGCAGAAGAAGAATAAAAGCAGCAGAAGAAGAAAAAGCAGAAGAAGAAAAAGCAGAAGAAGAAAAAAGCAGAAGAAGAAAAAGCAGGAAGAAGAAAAAGCAGAAGAAGAAAAAGCAGAAGAAGAAAAAGCAGAAGAAGAAAAAAGCAGAAGAAGAAAAAGCAGAAGAAGGAAAAGCACAAGAAGAAGAAGAAGGAAGAAGAAGCAGAAGAAGAAGAAGAAGACGAAGAGAAATGCAACCAGCGGCATGCGGCCGGGTGCCGTGGGGAGAGGCTGAGCGGGGCGAATGGACCTGGCAGAGCCGGCGAGGTCGGACGAGGCGAGCGGAGCGTGTGGGCCTGAAGCAGCGAGCAGAGCGGAAGGAGCGGCGAGGAGTGGGAGGGGGAGCAGATAGAGCGGAAGGGAATGTGTGGGTGGGGCGGCAAGTATGAGCAGGACCGGATGTCAAGTGCAAATTGACAATACAAGTGCAAATGTCGGCCCCCTGGCCGAGATACCTAAGTCAGTAGTGCCGTAGTGATTTCGGATCGAGGGGTCGCAGGTTCGAGTCCCGCCTCGGGCATGGTTGTAAGCGTTCGTCCTTTCACCTTATCATCAGCATATCGTTTCATCTTCATATCATAACGTTAAATCCAATAGTGGTTGCTAATGACCTAGCAGTTAATGCGACCTTAAAAAACAAAAAAAAAAACAAAAAAAAAAGTGCAAATGATTCAAATACGAGAAGAAATTGGCTCTTACGTAGCAGGCGACTTCATTAATTTCATTTTAGCCATATTTTGCGTAACAATTTCAAGTTGAAATCGCTCTCCAAACAAAATCCTCGTTGCGCCATTTTTTTTGCACAGCACTTCTGTGATGGAAAACGTCCTGTTGGAAAGGAAATGAAAATCAATTGAAGCCAGAGTAGAGCCGTCAAAAGTTTCGAAAACAATGCCTTGTTATTTCCGTTAAATCGCAGCTGAAGGACATTTACAAAATGCATTTTGTGTTGTAGGCTGTTGGTGAAGGGATCTTCGATAACGCACGTCGTAGTAGCGAAACACATAGAAACGAATTATTTTTAAGGGTACTTCAACACTTGTTTATATAAAATGCGAGGAAAATATGTATTGTCTCGAAATGATATATTTCATTTTCAATATAATTGATAAATGACGAATATTCATCTTCATTATCATAATTAAATTATACTTCATAAGTATAATTTAAATCATAAGCATAGATTATGATTTAATTGCAATTATATTGTAATTATTCTTAATTACATAGAAATTTTAATTTATAAGGGGGTTATACTGGGATTTTCGTAACTTTGTCCCTGACACGAATCAGCTGTTCATGGTTTTATCTAATTGGGAGCTTGAACATCACCATAGTGACGTCACTGTGGCGAAATATAAGCTCCCGATTGGATGGCAGCGAAACAGCTGATTCCTGTCAGGGACAAAGTTACGAAAATCGCAGTGTAGTGTAGTGCAGGAAAGCGGAAGTGTGTGTAAGTAAGGGGCTGTGAAAAGGACAAGGAAGAGGAAGCCAGTATCGAAAACCCTTCCAACGTCGGTAATGTCAACCTAGAACCTCCCGCGTAGAGACAACCCGCAGTGCCATCAATTGACGCCCTGAGTTACCTCCGTGCAGAGGCGTATCTAGGTATTGAGGCGCCCATGGCAAGCATAGAATTTGCGCCCCCTGTGGAGATGCTTGAGATTAAGATTGTTATGTTTTAACGGGTATACTGTAAATAGCGCCCCTTGTGAGTGGCGCCCATGGCACGTGCCATGCCTGCCATACCGTAGATACGCCACCGCACCTTCGTCTGTTCCATTGTGAAGCGCGGTCTCCGCCCGCGAGAGCGGGGCGGACGCTGCTCTCCGTTTGGGCGGCGTGCGTGCGTGTGGCGCGGCGCGGCGGAGTGACGCACGCAGGAAGCTCCTTGCCCCCTCCCCTCTCCCTCCCCCTCCCACGAGGCTGTTTATCGCGGAGGGGGCGGCGAGCGCCGCCGGACGCCAGCCCAGCGCCACAGGAGGCCGTGAACTGGGCTTCGCTATGCGTCGCGCTGCTCGCTTGCATTCGCGGGGAGGGGGGGGGCTGGCAGTGGCGTAGCTAGTTGGGGGCAGGGGGGGGGGCGGTCCTCCCCGGTTGTGTGCATCAAAGTCACGACTTTTCTAACAAAAAAGCTAACTTGTAGCCCAACCACCTTATTAAATTTTGCACTGAATCACATAGTCCCGTACACCACTATCCACCTTTGACTATATTCTTCAATGTCCTCTGCGCACATCAGTTTCAATCATCTGCCCCGAAAGGTAGATTAATTAATGTTCCCTGCCAAGCCTACTGGTATGCTCTTACAAGTTAGTCCCGTAAGTGTACTGAATGTTTTGTCTCGTTATAAGGCAATGATATATTCCCAGTTGGTTGGTAAACCCGCCATCCTATGGTGCGATTTTTCTAACTCTGCTCCTCAAGCCCCTACGCCACACTATCACACCGCATTTTGCGTGTTTCTCCGTCTTGCCGCAAGAAGTCACCTGATCGCAAGCACTGCTTGATACGGTGGCGATCATGCGATATCTGGCGGCACGACTGAGAACATCGCGAAATACCGTGACATATTCCATCGTGCAGGCGAGCCTTGAGGGGCAAAGTTAGAAAAATCGCAGTGTACACTCGATTTGCGGGGCATTCATCTCCAGATCTCCCCAGTAGGGCACCGTACCAGCCGGGGCAAGCTCTAAGCGCTTGACTGGTCATCCGTCATTCGTGATAACGTAGTGCCTATAATTTGTGTGTACAAGACGAGGGAATATGACAGGAAAGAAGAAGATCGAGCGCTGTCCATGGCCCATTTGTTAGGGTACTACTCCGGCATTGGCCTGGTATTGATCGGATAAAGCACGGAAAACTATCGATCAGAGCAGCCGGCCGTTAGAATTCTCCTCCAGACAGCGGCTGAATTCAACGTAGCTGACGAGCTATTGTCGAAAACCCTGCCAATATCAGGACTCGAACCCTAGAACTTCCCGTTCGAAGGCACAGCAATGGTATTAATTGATGCCCTGAGCCACCTCTCCGATGTAAGGGGGAGAGAATAGGACCGGAAAGGGGAAGTAAAGATTGCGCGCGGTCCGAGGCCCGTTTGTTAGCCTACTACTCCTGCATTCGCCTGGTGATGATCGGAAAAAACACGAAAAAACTACCGATGAGAGCAGCCGGCCGCTATAAATCTCCTCCAGGCAGCGACTGAATTCGACCAAGCTCTTTTGCTTGGGGCGAAAATCCGCCACCACTCAGGGAAGACTCGAACCCGAGGACCTCCAAGTCAGTGTCTGCAGTGCCAGCGGTAACGCTAGCCCTGAGCTAATCGCGGCTTGTCTGTGCCGTTAGGGACTGCGGACCACTTCCCAAATCGCATTAGCGTCTTTCAAGATACTTCCGCACCTTCCACTTGTGACAATGAAAAACCCACACCACCGCAAGCTTTTTCAAAAGCGCACGACAAACGCTTCGCAGTAATTAGCGTCTTTTGCGTCACCCTCGAAACCTCAGAGGGAGCTGCACTGCACGGTCCGTTCCTCCGGGGGCGGGCGCTCGCTCGCTCTTTGATGTGACGCATCTCACGCTCGCTCTCTGAGCGGGCGGAGCGGACCCACGCGCGACATGGGGGCGGATATGGCGTGGAGGGGAGGCGCTGGAAATGGAGTGAAGGGGCTGCAAATGGAGCGGAGAGTTTACAAATGGAGTGAAGGGGTTAGAAATTGAGCGAAGGGATTAGAAATTGAGCGGAGGGGTTAGAAATTGAGTGAAGGGGTTACAAAATGAGCGAAGGAATTAGAAATTGAGTGAAGGGGTTGGAAATTGAGTGAAGGGGTTGGAAATTGAGTGAAGGGTTGGAAATTGAGTGAAGGGGTTGGAAATTGAGTGAAGGGGTTGGAAATTGAGTGAAGGAATTAGAAATTGAGTGAAGGAATTAGAAATTGAGTGAAGGGGTTGAAAATTGAGTGAAGGGGTTGAGAATTGAGTGAAGGGGTTGAGAATTGAATGAAGGGGTTGAGAATTGAGTGAAGGGGCTGGAAATTGAGTGAAGGGGTTGGAAATTGAGTGAAGGGGTTGGAAATCGAGTGAAGGGGTTGGAAATCGAGTGAAGGGGTTGGAAATCGAGTGAAGGAGTTGGAAATTGATTGAAGGGGTTGAAAATTGAGTGAAGGGGTTGGAAATTGTGTGAAGGGTCTGAAAATGTTGTGAAGAGGTTGGAAATGGAGTGAAGAGGCTGAAAATGGAGTGAAGAAGCTGAAAATGGAGTGAAGGGGTTAGAAATTAAGTGAAAGTGTTAGAAGTTGAGTGAAAGGTTTAGAAGTTGAGTGAAAGGTTTAGAAGTTGAGTGAAAGGTTTAGAAGTTGAGTGAAAGGTTTAGAAGTTGAGTGAAAGGTTTAGAAGTTGAGTGAAAGGTTTAGAAGTTGAGTGAAAGGTTTAGAAGTTGAGTGAAAGGTTTAGAAGTTGAGTGAAAGTGTTAGAATTGAGTGAAAGAGTTAGAAATTCAGTGAAAGGGTTAGAAATTGAGTGAAAGGGTTAGAAGTTGAGTGAAAGGTTAAGAAATTGAAAGAATGCGTTAGAAATTGAGTAAAGGGATTGGAAATTTAGTGAGCTGGAAATGTGGTGAACGGGCTGAAAATAGAGTGAAGGGGCTGCAAATGGAGTAAATTGTCTGGCAATGGAGTGTAGGGACTGGAAATGGCGAGAAGAAGCTTGAAATGGCGTGAAGGGGTGGGAGAATCAGTGGGGAAGTATTCACCATTGGAAGGAAGGGCCGGAGAGCTTCAAGGGGCAGAGCGAGGCGGTGTGGCGTGTGGCTGAGAGGGGTGGTTGGAGAGCGCGGGTGGAGTGGGCGACCGCGAAGCCTCCACCGCCCGCAGCTCCCCGATGCGTTGCGCCGGCTGCGCAAGCGAGGCTGTCGAGGCGAGCGTCAGCTCGAAATAGGGGCGGCCGCGAAAACGCTGCTCTAAATCGCCAAGCGACAATTGGCCGCGTCCCGTCTTCGAATGGTAAAATCTCTCGCCGACTTCCAAAATTCGATTTTTTTTATTGATTGATGATTCCGGGCGCGTCAACTGCTAAGGTCATTAGTAACGTAAATGCAGTGCGTGCATGTTATGCTTGGTAGCTGGCAGTGATCTTCCCCAGCTGGATGGAGCGATCCTTTTTCTAAAGTGAAAAGGGAAAATATGGTGGCGATGATGTAGCGGTTAGCGTATCGGACTGTTATACCCAAGTTCGCGGATTCAAACCCGATCGAAGCCGTGGATTTCGAAGGGCGAAAAAATCCTTCGTACGCCTTCCTTCAGAGGGGAAGTAAAGCCTGTGTCCCATATTAGTAGATTTACTGCATGTAAAAGATCCTCAAACCTAAATGACGCCTCTGAGCTAAATTCAAATTGCCTGTTTCGTCGCCCAAGGAATACCTTCTATCTCCGCCAGTTGGTGAAAGGAGCGTAGTGAAATTTGCGTGGTCAGACGGAAGAGCAGACCTCATGGCCTGAGTCTCGCCACGTAAAATAAAGCATTAATTCAATTCAATTCAAAATATTACATTTCATTCAAACCCACCCCCTCCTCATAACCATGCCAAGATCACTGTCCATCAGTCGACCACTGAATGTCTTAGTGTACTGTAGATTTTCACCGACCTAGACCGACAAATTACAACTTTAACAACAATTAAGGTTTCTCTGAAACGTTAGTGTATCAAACTATTTTTCCAGTTCAGTTGTTAAAACAAATACACAATATCAGAGGAACATCACTGAATGTATCATTCTAATTTACGAGTTTAGATATTATTCTAATTGTTTCACGACGCTTCACCCAATTATTTCACATACGTCCTCTCAGGGACCACACGACACATGAAAGTTCATTCGCATTTGCACCTAACGACTGGTTTGTTTGAAGCTGCAAATAACTCTCCTATGAAAGCAGTATGTCACCCCCACTGATCGCCAACCTTCCAATAGGGCTAACAAACCAATTTTGCCCAGTCTATTCACTATCGCGCTGGCAAATATTCACAAATGCAGGAGGGGGTGCGCAGATGATAATTTCGACAAAGCCTATCGATTTTTAATAACCTACAAGCGGACAAATAAGGACAAACGAATAACTACTAGTCTCGGGGGAGCCAGCATTTATTCCACAGCAAACCCTTTTCTGCTAACCCTCGCGAACAGTAATGATCACAGCATGGCTGTTAATTCTCCGAGCTTGGCCTGATTTCGTTCCAATAATGAAAATGAACAATGTCCCATTATTGCCTCCAATGAACGAGGGAATAAATTATCGGACGATATCACGGAGAAAATATTAGGTTATTAAATCTCCCTGTAATTATGCTGGAAACGAGGACGGTAAAAATTATCAGGTCAATATGTGCACTGCTGGAATGCAATTACTTCATAATTACGTGAGTCAACAGGACCGGTAGGAACACTGACGACGGTCGGCGGGATTCATTCATTTAAGACCGTATTCCCGTGAACAGGGTTGGTGGACCGTTCATTCGGGCGCGCGGTCGAGACAAAAGGGGCAAATTTGAATTAATTCCTGTCCGTCCTGCCGGTGACGTATCACCGCTTCGGTGATGTTGACGGACACCTCACCACATTCAGAGCGCCTGAATTGCCATTCATTTGGCGCGTAATAATATAATTAATGAATTTCCTGTTGAATGACAAGTTATTTTATCGCACGCTTTAGCGAATGTGGTCGGGGATGGGAAACGAATTATTCGTGGGCCGAGACACTTCCCGGGTCCAGACCGAACAGCAGCCCGAAATGCTTACCTCGCGGCACACCGCGCTGATATCTTGAGAAAAACGCTCGCCTGTTACACTCCAGCGTGCACCAACGCGTATTACAACAGGTGTTCCCGGCAACCGAAATTGATATTATTCACAATACTTTTGTGCGTTATTTATGTAGTTAGGAGTGGATACTCTCTTAATCTCAATCAGTGAAAAACTACGGATTGACAGTGACTATTCACTGATGGTGTCAGTTATAACCCTGCCACTGACAATCAGTGAATTGAACTGAACAAATCAATGAAAATCGGGTCCACTCTTTGAATCAGTGAAACTTCACTGTTTGAATCAGTGAAATCCGTGAAAACAGCAACACGCGAACGACTGAACGATCAGTGAGCGATGGTGGCGAGGCACTTTTACCACTGACGACCAGTGAAATGCTGGCGGTCATTATGAAAAGGTTTGCATGTTCGCTGATTGCCAGCGAAACTACTCATTTCGACTGAAGATATCAGTGACTTCGGCTCTCACTGATTGAATCAGCGACAATTTCACTGATTCAGATTCAGAGAGTATCAGAAGCTTCGGGGACCGGGAAGACCTTTATTCAAACCCGCTGAGTTGGCTCAGACCCAGCATTGCAGTAACTCTGACCGGAAGGTCCTAGGTTCGAGTCCCATCTGTGCCAGTTTTTCCATTGTCTTCAATGTTATTTCAGTAGTATTCCTTCCTTTGCGGTTCTCACACGCAACCAATCTTTATAAACGAGGTTTCTGAAGAAAGATAATTTCACAGAGACGTGACGAATTGCACTTTTACTTTAAAAATATGAAGGATTTGCTTAAAAAACGCATCTAAATCAACCCCAATTTGGTTACACCCCGAAATTTGTGTTACTTGAACTCCACAATGCAGGACACTGTTGGAGAGCAGCGGTAATGTTGGACAACATGAGCATAAATAATTACCCAAGTAACGCCTGATTACATCAGATAGTTCTTGATACTATTCTCTATACAAGCACAGAGGAACATGGCAGGCCATTGTCACTCCGTGGTGTACTCGTCCACTGACAAATGGTGCTTTGTAAACAAACAGATTCTCCTGTCTCCCGTTGACCTTGAGGCTAACACAAATAGATGAAAATGAAATTCCCAGTCGTGACTTTATCCCTCTCGTCCTCTGACGAGCTACCAACATGATAAAGTCCATCGTTTCTTATCGATAAGTAGGCGATGTCCATGCATACAAGTGCTGTTTTACATGTACAAATTCACGCAAGTAAACATCGTGAAATTATGTTGTCACGGGTCGTGTCTGAGCTTTCGCAATGAAGTGCCTAATTTAAAGCTGTCGCTACTTTGTCGAATTTGAATTCTAATGAGAGTCGCACTAGCGTCTGGATAGAAGGCGCATATTGTTCCTTTATAATGAAGAAGCAACATGCATGTCTGCAATGTCAATATAGATTGGACTTAATTAAACACTCACGAAGTGATATTCAACTAAACATTTTTTACAAGCAAATAAATGTACGTGATAAAGTTAGAACGACAAATGAACCAAGAAAACAACTTCATTTTTCAACGCCAGTTTTCCAAAACGAATATGTTCTTTTAAAACCGACATCAGGAAAATATCAAATCTCAATGAATTTTTTAACGAAACAACACTTAAAATTAGACACTTTCTAAATGCAAATTCTAATTTCAATCTTTAGATTACAGCGGGAGCGCACTTAAATTTATACTAAATGCCAACTTCTACTCGTAAATCGATATGTCGGAAACTCGGTAAATCGAAATCATTACATCGAAACTTTTTATTTTAAATAAATTATTTTTGCACAAATATTGATGTTTGTAAACTGAATGATTCAAGGAAAATAATTTCTAAACGGGTACTTAACGGGTACCAGTTGTCATATTCGCGCGCAAGAAAGACATTTTTAAAGATAATCGCATGAAAAATGATCGTGCGCGGCACTTCCTACTCTATCGCCGACATTTCTGCATTCAAATACATCGATATTATTTTCTCGCTTCGGTGTAGAGAGAAAGTTAAGTAATGCTGCGCGAAATAATCGCAAATTCTCAGCAGAAAAACCTATACAGAGCCCTGATAACGTAAAAGTGCTAAATTTAGAAAAACTCCCCTATCACGCGGTGTAGCCAGAATCCATATTTTGTGGGTCCTTGATTTCGAGAAATGAACGACGGTAAAACGTCTGTCCGTCCGTCTGTCCGTCTCTCCGTCCGTCCGTGAACAACAATTCGGAAAATCCACGTAGTTTATTAGACAAAATATGCTTAGAATTGTCTCATGAGCTTATTTTTGAAGTTTCGACGTTTCCTCCTCGGACAGCCTGTATATGTGTGTGTGTGTGTGTATGTATGTATGTATGTATGTGTGTGTGTGTATATATATATATATATATATATATATATATATATATATATATATATATATTCGTTCCGAGCCACCGACCTGAATAGTTAATTCTACAATATGAAAGTGTTTTAACATATATATGATTGGTACGCGATTATAATGAATTGTTTTTCAGAATACTTTGTGCCTGATGATGAAGCACAGAGAGCTCCAAAACATCGTTGTTGCAAACAGAGAGACGTAAATGTACGTTTTTAAGTGTTGTTTGTCTGAAAATGTCGAGGCAAAAATGAAAATAAACAAAATAGCCTTTTGCAACAGGCTTGCCTCACCAAATAGTAACGTAATTATTAGCTTGTGATAAAATCACACACAGATCTCGAACACGCACAAAAATAATCTTAAAATGCTTCCATAGAAGATGTCATTTTTCCAAATCCCACCATTACAGAAAACCTTTATTATCAAAAATTCACAATTGTAATTTTCACAAAAATGCTGATCAGGTAGCATCAAACGGTATCGTGAACATCTACTATTAACGTTTCTCATCTAACGCCACAGAAAACTATTTTTCGTGTACATAAATCTGTTGCTATTTTTGCATCACAGGAAATCAAAATGTCTCAATGAACAACAAGCATTCAGTCTTATTAGCAATTAGGAAAATACACATAAAATATTAAAACATTCCTTATTGAATAAATATTTACAAGAGGGATAATTTTCGTCTTTGGGATGTGGCAATTACGTCACGAATTTCCAGTATAAATTTACTTGTTCGTCGCCGCGCAAATGGAGAATTGCCAGGATCTGTAAATGAATTCTCAGCGTCATGACAAACGTCCTAACTGCATTGCCTCCGAAACACTGAGGAGCGATAATCTCGGAAACGTGGTTTTGTGGTATCTCATGTCCGCATCCCTGCCAAGCGCATTATCAGCATTTGCTTTAACAGCACGATACAGCAAACTGCGTACTTCCCTTCTTTTCCTTTTCCGGATTGGGCCTCCTAGTTTGCAATTAGCGAACAACACAAGCATCAGACGGAAACGGGAACATTCAATTCAGAACGAATGGCTTTCAACAAGATGTACGTTTAACATGTCTCGTGATTTTACAACTGTTTAATAAAAAAATGCCGTAACGAAGACTACTGCAAAAGATCTAAAATACGAACAATATGTTTGGAATTAGCACATTAAAATTTGATTTGTTTTCTGCTGCATAATAGAACTGTTCGTAAAGTGTACTCTTTTATTAGGTGCTGCAGACGGCTAGAATTCTGAACCAGGCAACAGCCGAATTCGTCCTTTGCAGCGGCCTGTGTGGTGAATCTTCCACCATCGGGACTCGAACCCTGGAACCTCCTAGTCAGAAAATCCGCATTGGTAAAGGTTTTTCCATATGAAATCGCTTATCATCTGAATTGCTGAAAGCGTAACCGAATAAAACTTTTTTTGTTTGTTTTTTAATCTTCATAATCTCGAAGACCTTTCCGCAAGAGCACTTATCTGCCCTGGAGTGTCTCTGAAATGAATTTGTCCGTCATTCATCTCATCAACTTATCGCTTTCACCTACACAATAGAAAATCACAGACGGGCTCCTTCCGGCTGAAATGGCTCAGGGCAGCAGCAGACTGAATTGATGCCTTATTTTACGTGGCGAGACTCAGGCCATGAGACCTTCTCTTCCGGCTGACCACGCAAATTTCGCTACGCTCCTTTCACCATCTAGCGGAGAAAGGACTTCTTGGGCGACGAAACAGGCTATTTGAATTTAGCTCAGAGGCGTCATTTAGGCTTGAGGATATTTTACATACAGTAAATCTACTAACATGGGACAGCCGGCTTTACTTTCTCTCCGAAGGGAGGGCGTACGAAGGATTTTTTCGCCCTTAAAAATCCATGGCTTCGATCGGGTTTGGCTTCGATCGGGTATAACAGTTTCATATGTTAGCCGTTACACCATCACCGCCACAGACGGATGGTGATGTCACTGCAGTGCATCTGAGCGGGAGGTCCTAGTGTTCGAGTCCCCACGGTGGCAGGGTTTTCGGAACCAGCTGCACAGCTACGTCGAATTCAGTCACAGTCTGGAGGAAAATTCCAGCGGGCGCCTGCTCTCATCGGTAGTTTTCCGTCGTTTCACCTATCAGTACCAGGCGAATGCCGGAGATTTAAGCCTAATTAAGGGGCTACGGACCACGTGCGATCTTTCCTTCCTCATCCTTGTCCCAGACTCACCCCTTCCTTACGCGCCCGGAATCATCAATCAATCAATCGAAGACCTTGTTACGATGGATCCACCTATCCAGAAGTAACTCGAAGAGTTTTATTCTTCAGATGCTACCCTTCGCGCAATTAAAATTAACTGCATTGTTTGTATCACGATAGTAGTCGACACTCATAAGTAAGCTTCGGATTTTTGCATATTTGCCGATTTTTATCCTTCAACTAAAAACGCAGTATTTTAGGTTACTTATTCATTTTGAGGCACTAGTAGTATTGTATTTTAATACACCTAATGCTTCAAAATGAATAAGTACTAAATACTGCGATTAAACGCAGTATTTTAAGTTACTTATTCGTTTTGAGGCACTACTAGTACTATATTTTAATATAATACTAGTAGTGCTTCAGTGCACCTAATGCTTCAAAATGAATAAGCACTAAAATACTGCGATTTTAATTGAAGGATAAAAATAGCCAAATAGCAAAAATCCGCAGCTTACTTAGAAGTAAATAAATATGAAATACGTAAGTTTGTTCTAAAATATAATTCAGATGGATACCTTGAGAGAGCCGGGACGTTACGCAAAATGTTCGATCAAATTGCGGATGAAATCAATTACAACGTAATACTCGTATTTTTCAAACAAAAATGTACAAAAACACTTTGGAAATCATTCAAAATCAAAACCCGAAATGTTTCATAATCCAAACCATTTGCAAATCATCGAAACCACGCAAAACAAAGCGATACGAAAATCAGAACGTTATCTCAAAACGTTTGATGCCTGGATGGGAATCCTACCTCTAAATCTTCTTGAGTATTAGCGGTACGCGTCACAGAATAACCACATCGGGTCGTCACTTCGCATAGAAATGCCTGCCAAGGGCCTTCCATCGTCGCCAAACGCAGCCGTGCGTCGACTGCCGAGAGAAATTCAAGGCCACGCTGTCTCCGTTCCCTCCCTTCCCAGCGCTGTCAAGTGCGACGGCAAATTCGGACATGGAAGACAACCAGCTGCAAAGCTGTACGAATATCCACTGCACGGAGACAACAGGTTTTGGCACACTTAATGGAATGTTTTTGAGGAGTCACTCAAGAAATGTAATTGCTGCAAACGTCATTTATAGTATAATAAAACAACATATGAAAAGCATCTGAATAATAATAATAATAATAATAATAATATAAAAATTCTCTGAACCACTATTTTAACCAGATGTCTTTCTAGTATTAGTACTCCTTCAAATGTATTTTGTATATGGTAGGTATGACCTATTGTCGTTATTTTCAGTTTCGTTAATATTTCAGAATAGTCTGGCATTTTGATATGGAATGTTGTGTGAGGTGTATAGTAAACGATACGTTGTCGAGGTGAATGGCGAATAGTCTACATGCCTAAAGAACAACGAATATATTATTATTATCGCAAAGTTGTCCATGTTCAGTACTAGATAATTGCTCCAAAGCAATAAGGGACTTTCACAAACCTAGAAGATTCCATGACGTTTACGTCATATACTTACAACGGCATATACTGGCATGGGCATCTACGTAAAAGTATAAGCCCATGACACATATAACAACAAATAGTATTTTGTACCTTTTCCCGTTAAATATACAAGGAAGTTGTCTTCATGGGAGACAATTGCCCATTTCTCGAAAGTCCTATAACCATACTAAGGACAATTCCACAACAGGCAGACGATTTCAAACACCAAGTGAGAACATCCTCTTGTGCAGGTACGTAGTCTTGTTTCCGCAACTATACATGCATTCACCCACGATAAAATAAAACAAAAACGAGCATCACAACTTGCGGCTACAACGATAACTTGAGGCGATTACTACATAATTCAGAAACTAATGTTGCGGCTCTTAGTCACCAAAAACAAAACACTGCAACAAAATTTACGAAAGTCAAAGGTCATGATTAATTTTCTTTAGTTCCCATTTGTCAACTTGTGCTGGCAAATATTTTGATTAACAAGATAGTCAATATATGTCTTCCTTGGAGGAACCGGAGGGATATGTTCCCAAAATAGCTTTGTTTTAGAAATGTTGAGAAAATGTTCTTTTAATATCAAAATTATTTTTACAAATTTCAAATATTCTGTGAAATAGCCCTCTTATAAAATTCTGGAAAAACTCCCTGTAGAAGTTAATTCTTATTGAAAAATAGAACATATATAAAACAATACAATTGGGGTTGAAAGATAAAAACATTTTAATTTGTAAAGAACCAAATAAGACAACCACAAAACACTCAGGAGAGACACCTGCCCTAAGAACAGTTTTAAATTATTATTGGGGAAATTATTGAATAATTGTTTAAAAGATAAATATATACTAAAATGATGAAGCAAAAACCTAAAAACTGTTTCGAAGGCTGAACCACTTTCGGCTCCCCTTAAATTGACATTGCTTACCATCTCACAGGTTTTTAAAGAAGTTTCAAGGAAACTAATAAACTTCCAATGTAATAATTTTAAAAAACACATGGTATTTGCTCTTTTATACGTACAATAGGAAATGACGGTTTTCAACTTAGCCGCCCGTCGGCCAACAATATTTATGACGTGAATATTTCCATACCGCGTTCTGAACATCGACGATAAACTGCTTTCACAATCGTCGTCACTTCTAAATCATCATGTACTTTTTCCGGTAGCATTTTAATGCGAACACGTGCCATCACTCACCGCGGGAAAAATATGAAACACCGCCAAGGAAATTACAGCAATCCGGTGGCTTGTTCATAAACGAAGATTAGGTTTAAATGTAATGCAGCTGCGAAAAGTTGCCATGCAAAAGTACACGTGATTGCTCCTCATAAACAAACGACAAACGCATGTAGAAAATTACTCCATTACGGGGTAGACCACCTATCGACAAACACAAAACATGTTACCCGCAAAACCTCAAATTCCTATGATTGCGAACGCATTCATGATATTTCAATTTTTCACTATATTTTTATTTAGTCATAGTGTAGCTGTCACAATATGACTAACATTAGTTATCGCAACACACACGAGATACAAGACACTACAATATCCTTACAGTGTTTTGTTAATAGAAGCCATTAACAGAGAACCGACGAATCGTGTATTTCGTTCTACAAAAATTAGTTAATAAAGAGATGTTATATAAAGAATGCTACGAGTAGTCATCAGAATAAAAAATCGCTTTGTAGAAAAACAAAACAACTGAGAAACGACGTTTCATAAACTGTCCATCACCCTCTCGTTATCTTTAATCGGCTTGTGCAAGTGACAACTTTTATGACAAACACTATCTGCATCATGACAACTATCAACATCAATGTCATTAAAGTTTTCGCACTGTCAGCACACGATTTTTGAATGCTACAAGATTCATACGCAAAGAATCATAATTTAAGAAGACACCCAAAACTATCACGAGCACAAATTTGGAGCGTGAAAAGAAAAAAATAGCATCAGTCACGTGGACTGTTTCATATACTAACCTGCTACCGAACCCTCCATTTCTACGTCACTTGCCATTCCCCTGTAGGCACATTAGCACGGTTTCACGGGTCGTAATGAATGTAGATTGGCCGAAAAATATTGTTTCTAAACAAAAACACCCGATTCGCAGAATGCAAAAAGAAATGTTAGCGAAATGTATTCACCCCGATTAACACGTGTGTCGCCCGTCGCAAGACGAAATTCGTCAACATCACAGTTTTTCCCGCCGTTATTATAGGAGTTTGAAAACACGCCTCTTAAAGCAAATTCTTCCAATAAACAGATGACAACCATAGAACATCCATCGATTTCAAGATTTTCACTGATTTTATGCATCGTCGGCACACATGTACCGAAATTCCGATTCCCGGCGCGACAGTGAATGAAGAATAAAGAGGGAAGATCAAACAATCGCACGATCTTGAATACTGCGCTTAAGAAAATTAATCAAAAAACGCAGCAAGTAAACTTTACTCACTCTCAGCAACAATTTATTCACGGTACGAATGTACATAATGATGACATCCCTTTTACAGTTAACATTTTAGGATATTAGGAAATTGACAATTAGATAGGGTTAATCGAAAAAAGCACACGGTCTTAAATCAACGCTATGGAATAGGGAGAAAGAAGAGCTTTAGTAAAATTCAGTCATTCAAATCACCAAATCATGCGACATTCATCAACATAATAGTTTTTTTTCCATCGGGAACACACAAGTACAGAACGTTACGAGCTAGCCAAAGAATAAATACCGACGAAGAATAGCACTGTCTTAATTGCACGCGATGGAGAACGAATCCAAAAAAAAAAAAACCGAACAAGTGAACTGCTACTCACCCTGAGCACCGACATCCGCGATGACAAACCCCATCACCGCGATGACACCCACCATCACCACGTGCGTCCAGCGGGGCGCCATCCCGGCGGATCACACATGCACAAAACACACGCACTCACACACCCGCACACGCGCGTGATCGCCAGCCCACACTGTCGGCCGGTGCGGTTGACGTTCGCGGAGGCGGCAGAGTCGTGCTCGCTGGCCTCGCGGCTGGCGACGCACGATCGCAGCGCGGCCGGCGGCGCTCCGCGTCCCCGACTCAGCTGCGGGGCGACTGGCGGCAGCGGCGGCGGCGGACGCGTTCGGAGACACTTGCCGCGCGAGCCGCGCCGCGCCGCGCCCCTCCCTTCCCCCCACCCGAGGCCTCCCTTCCACCGCGCCGCCGCGCCGGCCCGCCCGCCCGCCCGCCCGCCGCGGCGGCGATGGCGCGCGCGCCAAGCGACGGCCAAAGGACCACAGACGGAAGGGGCGCTGCGTAGTAGGGATGAGTGATTATTAAATAATATTTTTTTAATATCTAATCGACGGCTTTTTATTACATTAATATGCATCAATTAATCGTTCCGAATTAACTGATTAATCTTACAGTAAACCCTCATTATTAGACATCGGATATTTAGGCACTAAAAAGTCCCTCTTTTAGGCACTGAAAATGTCAAGAATGGGAAGAAAAAAGACGCTGTCATAAGTTGGTTCAAAAATTTAAAATTATTTTGAATTTTTGTCTACATTATTTTGTATACTTAAGTGGACAAAACAAGTACATTTAATGTAAAATTAGATTTTCATATTTACAAACTCTTCTACATTTTATTCTTAATAGTTTTCATTGCAATATTTTACCAGTAAATTTTGAAGGATCACAATTTCAAATTTGCGACGATTGTGAGACAAAATCAGTTTGAATGCGAAGAAGGATCTCTCAACATCTACTGATGTCCAACACTGAACCTTTCGGGAATTTACATTTATTTCCACTTAAAATTTCGGTGCCCTCGGTGTAGTGTCAATCGACCATGCTCTCAGAACGTGGCTGGTATTTATGAAATAGAGAAATGAAAAAAAATATGTTGTATACTTTTAGGAATTCTCTCATACTCTAAAATACAATTTATTTTTAAATATTAAAATACAATTATTTTTATATACAATAGGATTGTATATAAAAATAATACGAGTATATAAAAGGTAAATGTCCAACAATTCTAAAAATAGGCATTTATGCAAAACAAGGCATTTATGCCAAAAAAAGCAAAAATAAGCATTATAAAACTTCGTCATATGTCATCATTTGTCAAGATTCGTGCATATATATTATCAGCCTTTAAATAAGTTCCTTAGAATTAAATAGGCATTTCCCTAAACATCCGATGTCTATTCATTATACTTCATTTTTTCTATGTGACCTATGACATTAGGACACAATTAGACCCCCTGCCTTATAAAATGAATATTTTTATTAAATTCGGGAACGTTCTCCTCAACGGTGCTCGTGGCCTTAGAAATATACTAAGCACTGTTAAAAAGATTCATTTTATTTGGCAGGAGGTGTAATAACGACCTAATATCATCGGACACGTTAGAAAAAACGAAGTATAACACGAATTTCAAGGGAGCGAAATAATCGGAGTTCGAGTTATAAAACTTCGTGTTATCCGAGTATTACAAATGTCCGTATTACCACAATCCCTCGCCGGAACCGAAGTTTTGTTCGTGTTACGGCGAGTTTGTGCTAACGTGGGTTTACTGTATATAATCGATTAATTTTTCAACGTTTTAAATAATGCGTGAAATCGTTAATTTTCAATTTGTAAATTAATTAATCGTTTAGTAGCTTTTTAAACGTTTTAATTAAGCGTTTAGTAGTTTTTTTAGAAGCACGGCACGATTTAATTAATATTTGTTTATCCTTTATTTAAATAATATTCATTCCACACACGGCTGTAGCTCAGTTTAAAATGAAAATAGTGGTAGAATTTCTAAAAACAGTAACACCAATAATTGTAATCAAACGATGTACGTGGTTGAGTAGGTAGTACGTGGTAGGAAAACTGATAATTCTGACTCTTTCTTATTTCATACTGAAATATAATACCAATCCCCAAAATATTAGAGCATTCATAGTGACTTTTCATTTTATTAGTTTTACTAACGTGAAATTATTGCCGTACGTTTGTCTCTATTATGTTTTGCACTTGGAGAGAGATAAACATGCGAGGAATTCATTTACTAAAATTCAAAAGTATAGATTTGCTTCCATTTTTTCCCATTATTTTCATAATCTTGAAAATTAATATTTAAATAAAAATTATCGAGCCAAAAATCGAGCTAAGGGGCCATCCATAATTACGTAACGCAAATCCTTGAGCGTTAATTTATAGATGACTCCTGATAGGCATATGCCTAAATGTAACTTCACTACCAGTACATATATTCTTGAGCTCCTTGATGAATACGTAATTATTCAAAGAATCCATGGATGTAGATTTCTTCGAATCCATTCCCCATGTAAGTCGATTCCCTCACAAATAACTCGTAAGAGATAAGAGCCTAAATCTGTAACTCATTTGCCAAATAGTTTTTATTACACGAGAGAAAATATTATCTTATTTTAGCATCTTGCTAAATATGCTCGTAGCAGCTTGTGTTCATAATTCAACTTAATGTAGTATAAGAGATTGGGAAGGGATTCCAGGGGTCCAGAAAACGACATCTCATATTTCTCGCCCATAATACATCATATACAATTTTTAATTGTTCTTGATGTAAAATAAAAATAAATACAACACCTGAAGTAAAAATATTACTGAGAATGTTGTTGTAGGGCGCCCAGGCGGTTAAATGAAAGCCAACATTTATTGGCCCCGTAGTGCAGGCTTGACAAGGTCGCGGGCATGCAGCTTACTCGAGTTCGCTGACACTGCGTGTAGAGAAACTGACTCGAGGGTTAGAAAAAGAGCTTGTAAAAATGATCTGAGGCTAAAGCAAAGAAAATTATCATAGGTAATATCACCAGTGCTTTAGAAGTTGTCGATAAATTACCGACTCGCGAAGCGGGGAGGGAATTTATCTGAGAATTTTTGAAAACACGCACACGCGCCACACTTTCATAGACTACACTATCTCATTAGTCGGGAGGACAGTCGAGAGCTTATAGCTTGACTCCACTTGGGGGGGGGGGTGATACCTTGAAGAGGAAATATGGCAAGCTGCCTGTAGGTCGGAACCCGGATATCAAACTCCAGCGGGGAATGAACATCGTCATCATCATCATCTTTAGGGAGCGGATTTTTATGCCCCAAATAACTTGAAATATGCTCTTAAAAATATGCATTTATGACCTCAACATTCTGAAATATGCACTTAAAATTAACAATATTTCATTTCTTCTGCAAACCTGTCTTGATAAAAATCTTGGAATGAAATGAAAATTTGCTTGAAATGAAAAGATATATTTTTTGTGCAAACGTAATATAATTCTACACTATTTTCGCGAGAGAAATAATCGAAGTAAATATTCACCTTAGTGAAGTACATTGTATGTCTTGTTGAATTTCTTTTCACTGGTTTAAAAAATATGTTCTCAAGAAATATCCCACATTTTGCACAAGTATTTTATCATCTACAAAAAACTAAAACGCCAAACTGTAACTGGCTGTTTCGAATCAATGAACGCTCACCATTACATAAGATAATTTGAAAAGATGAAACGTTTTATATATCAGTCTCTTTTTTAACGAAATATGCAAAATATGCGCCTGTAATTACACAAATATGCACCAACAGGAAAAATCAGCCAAATACGCACAAACATGCACTTACATATTTAATCTATATAGCGTCATATTCTAACCAAACGTCGAGAAATTTCACTTATCTATGTCCTGAACCAACGGACAAAAAATATGCAAAATCTTAGAAATCCGCTCCCTAATCATCATCATTAGGGGCGGATTTTAATGACCTACAACTTCGCCAAAATGATCAATAAAATGCTCTTGAATGTTTTTAAAATGTCGTAAAAGCGAAGAAAATGACGTTGGTTTGGAGTGTTCTTTATCAGGAAATCTCTTTCTTTAGTTATCCCAAAAAATCAGCCGAACCGACAGGGGCGCTGATGAGTGTCATAGGAACCTTATTGTTACTGACATTACAATTTCTGAGCGAAGAAATCCAATAGGCTACTCAGGAATTTGTGGAGAATTTGTTGCATATCGTAATATTATTTGAAGCAAGCACCATTAAAATGATGTTAAAATAAATTAAATCGACGAAAATGTTTTAAAAATAACGGAAATTTTAAAAAATGACTTAATAGTTGAAATCGACAAAAATGAGGAAAAAAGTGTTTAAAAAATGGATAATTTCGTTTTGTCGTAACATAAAATTAATGTCTACAGTTGTTCCAAAGTGAAAAGAAAAAAATGGCATTTAATTAAAATCTGTCCACCCTATCATCACAACCACCACCTCTCAGCATAACATGCACTACCCTTACGGGACTAATGACGCGTCAGGAAATAAAAGATACCCAACTTGATTAAGTTCATGAAATTTAGTGTAATTATTAAGAAAATCCTCAACCACAGAAGAAACAAGTGCTTCATAATCAACCTCAAATGAAAGAAGTGGTTAGGTCGAGAAAAACAATAAACAGCGGGAGGGGACGCTATCACCGGGAGAGCCGGGCCGGCCAAGTGCCCAGCTCGGGCCTGCCGGGACGGCGACACCGGAAGCGGCTATCGCCTTGCCCGAGCGCCCCGAACGCTCGCCATAAATCACCCGAGCGACGGGCGGGCGGGGAGATAGGACTCGAGACCTTTTTAGGCGAGGGACGGTCTAATACTTATGGGGCAGGCAAGTTGAATTTTTTCCGACGACACTGCGCTCTAGCGGCAGCAATCCGCAATAATCCGGTGATCGAAGTAGAAGTGAGTATTGCCGCGTGTACAGTGAAAATAGGTATATCGCACAGGATTCTCGAATTATACATATTATTAATATATTATATTAGACATAATGCTAATAACTATTACTTGCTGTTTTTCAACCTGTTGATGTCGGAATATTCCAACAGAAAAGTGTAAATAAAGGGCAGAAACTAGTAGAAAGTTTTCATGTATATAGTGTAAAGGAAGTCCATGACGGGAAATAAGACGGTTTTATAATTTCTTTTAAGAAGCCATAGTCAGCCTGCCAGTCCTGATGGGATAATTAAGAATGGTCAAGGATTTGAATTGTTGGAAACCAAGTGCCCTTACCAGTGGCGTATCTAGGGGGGCCAAGGGGGGCGGCGCGCCCCGGTGACACCATTTTAGGGATGACACCAATTAAATGTTTTATGGTGGGAATTATGCAATTTAAATCATTTATTTAAAAATTTTATATATTAATCAAGACTATCTGATTTGGCTCTATTGTCAATAGAAAATGACATTGCAATAAGTATAGATTTTAACGAAATTATAAATTCGTTTGCTGCCCTAAAATCTCTTAAACAGTTTTTATAAATAACGTACATTTGTTGATAAGTTATGTTAATTTTAAACTATTTATTTAAAAATTATATTGCAATTATTCTTAATTTCATAGAATTTTTTAATATACTATAAATAACTATTATAGACAAATATGCTTGTATTTTAATAAAATAATGTACAATCTAGGCAGCAATAGATATTTTTATACTTAATTTATGGCGGGGGTGAAACCCATTAGCTTTGCCCCAGATGACACCAGCTAAAGCTACGCCGCTGGCCCTTACTCATGTAAACATGGTGCAGTAGTGGACACGGAAGAAAAAAAATTGTATCTTTTCCATATTTGGTGAAAACGGTGATTTAAAAATAAAAGTTTCTCATCGTCATTATACTCGGCTTCAAGTATCTATGCACATACTTGCAATACACATTTGTCATTTTTTTGTCTATTCATCAGTCGATCAAGTTCATATTCTTGTTCATCGGGATGAAGAATTTTAATCATCTATTATTCCCCAAATTGAAAATTTTATTTTTCTTATTTTATACCAGCTCTTGAAGCTAAATTATGAATCTCAAAAATCGTTGTATCTGCCTAATTTAAGGACCATTTGTTTGAACGAGTTTACATGATAATCTATGTAAGTGTTTTATTTAGATTACACATTTCTTTACAATGTTATCATATAAACCTGATAAAAATTTTATTAAATTACTCATGACGCACAAGCGGTTCTTTGTTATTTGCTAGAACACAGGCCATGTACATTATTTTGTCCACATGTGTCATTAATGCTCTCTTTCCCCACTCACGATTTGGGAAACTAAATTCCAAATTGAGGTTTTTTAATTTTTCTCAGTGAGGAACACAACAGTTTCTTCCGCCTTTCTTCTTATTTTTATTCGCGGATTTACTCATTCTAGTTTTTCTTTCTATGCATCAATTTACACGAATACTTGCACTCCAACATATACAACTTACGGTGTAATACAACTACGGTCACCGGACAACTTACAACTTTCGCCACCAGATGTCACTTCGGGCGTTGCTGGTCTGCCCCATACGGTGGACGAATGTTCATCAAGCAGAGGACTATACTTGGCTTTTTATTCTTGGCGTCGTGGGGGCTTGGCTTCACGACGGAATATCTCACGGTATTTTTTGCGTCATTCTCGGTCGTGCCGCTGGGAGACGCATGATCGCGACTATCAAGCAGTGCTGGCGATCATGCGACTCCTTGCGGTTACGACACAAAATACCGTCAGATTATTCCATCGTGATGACACCCCCCCACGAGCCAAGAAATGAAAACCCAAGTGTATACTGTGGACGTATTTTCAAGCAGAGACTAGAGCAGCGGTTCCTAACATAAGAGAGGACATTTCTAAATTGAAATTATGAATTTGGTACACTATTACAACAAATTAGGCATTATACGATGTCAGTAGGGCTTGTGTTTGTATGTAATTGCACATTCGTTTATTCATTACTTAGAATCAAACTCTTGTCTTTTTTTTTTTTGGTGTGTGTGTGTGATTTTTAAACACCTTTGATATTCCATACTTACCCATATTTTCTAGAAACGTACATAGTTTTACATATTTCAGGACGATTCACTTATTGTAGCGTATTTCATTATTTTATTTGGAATATGTTCCATATTGTATTCATGCGAGCTTCAGTTGGTGTCACCCGGGGTAAAACTTTTGGTATCACCCCCCCCCCCATAAATTAAATATAAAAAAATATTAATGAATAGTTTATACATTCTTTAATAAAAATATATTTGCACATGACATTTATTTATAATATATTAAAAAACTGCACTTAATTCAGAATAATTGAAATTTATTTTTAAGTAAATAATCTAAAACGAAGTATAACTAATTGACAAGTGCATGTTTTTATAAAAACATTATTTTTAAATAAAACATTAAAATTATATATTTCCAGTTATAAAATTTTCTAATTGGTGTCACCCTAAAATGGTGTCACCCGGGGCGGACCGCCCCCACCCCCTGCTCCCACCTAGCTACGCCACTGGAACAGCGCATGGGCATACGCTCAAAAGTTGCAGAAGCTAAGATGACCCACACTGTGCAAGTCTCTTACAATCTGTTGGTGGGGGAGTTGGGCGGTATTTAAAAACGTGTATTTGTATGTATGTATTTGGCATTTTGGATCGATTGTCTGACTTTGCTAGCTAGCTATCTGTGTCTCCCATGCCTAGGCCTAGTTAAATTCCCATGGTTGGCGGTAAGAGCGACACGTGCCGAACATGACGTATTCCCTCCCCCGTAACTTGCAAGACCTGCCTGCATGAGCTTTTCTTCGACACACAGCTACAGGAACTGGGACGATTTTAAAAGAAAGCTATAACTTTTTTTTTGCCTCGTCCGGGAATCGAACCTGGGACCACAGCACGGGAAGCGAGTTCGCTGCCCATTAGCCAACCTAGAGGATTAGTAGAACTTGAAATAAGTATTTTAAATACATTTTATACTTGAAAAACCTGAATTTTTTAGATGCTTGGACATGTATTTTAGAGATATATTTAAATATATAAAATATGAACATTTAAAACAGGAATATTTAAAAAAGGAATCCTTAAATTACTTTAATAAAAATAAAATTCGTGGGTCTTAATGTTGCTTTCATTCCAAAGTTTGTGATATACCTGAATTTTTTTCGTACTTTAGTTCTTTTGGGTTTAATTACATCAAGAAAAATCATCTGAATGTATATGTAGTATAATTTTTGCAATACGTCTTTTCAGTCCTGGGTAATATTCAAACATTGGTAATTCGTTATTTCGAATTACGAATTACATTTCGTAATTCGATATTCAATATTTAAACATTCGCACTATTTTTTACAACCAGGGTGGGCAGTTCTCATCGATTAAAATCTCCGAAAGAACAATTTTACATATAATCAACTTACATACAGATTAGAGTTAGTCATTGTTCAGAAAGTTCTATGTCTGTCAATTAATGATTCATTTTAATTGGCAATTACAATATATTGTTGCAATAAAAAAGATCATTCAATTGTACTTACAGTATTTTAAGTATTTCAAGTATTTTAAGTTTGTGTGTATTTGGCATATCAAAACCTAATGTATTTTGAGTAGTATGTATTTAAATACTTATTTACGAAATATTTTGGTGAAGTATTTAAACATTAAATTTTAAGTGTTTGCCCAACCTTTACTGTTGGTATCGATTTATGTATCGTATCATCTCAATGGAGGACGGGAGGAATGGTGTGTGTGAGTGGGGGGGGGGAGCAGCCAGGGCAGAAGATGCGGGGTGGATTCCAGTTTTGTGACGTCATCACTTTTCCCCACAGCTCACCATTTCCCACATGTAGCGCACTTATCACTGGATGTTTATCAAAACTCGAAACGTCACACAAGACTGCGTACTCGTTGGCAATAAACACTCCCCATCGTGAAAAGTACCGAAAGTTCCACTGAAGTCTTGAAAATTTTATACTTTTTCTTGTAATGGCTTCTGGGGTCATGGGAAGATTTTAGTTCTTCTCTGGTCGTCTTTAGATTTTGTAAACCCAGCAGAAGTATGATACATAGAATAGTTTCATTTGCGTGGTACCGTTTCTGAGTCTATCATGACTCAAGATGAAAAGAAATACGAAGAGATTACATAATTAAATTGATAGCATTATACATTTACATAACCTGGGTCTCTTTCAATGAAACTAGGTAATCCTTTAATAATGTAAAATGTTTCATTTTCCCTGTTTCGACTTCGCCTTTTCAATTGAATTGAACCGGTGAGATCAAGAATATAAATATTTCACTTTTTGGCACAATGAGCTGAGATAGGGACACAGGTCAGACATATATTTCCCTTCTTGTACTCAACGTTTACTTTCTGGCCACTCATCAAGGCAATACTGGAACCATTCATTGGTGAAGTTTTTATGTTTATGATTGTTACCAAGCGAGTTATTGAGATGAATAATTTTTTTCCTATTAGAGGTCACAGTTCTTTACACTTTGACCAAAACTTCGGTGTTATTAAGAAAGTGGTTCACCGTTAAGACATGTATTTCTACAATCAATATATGTATTTCTACAATCAATACATGAGCAATACTATTAATGAAAGAAGATTTCATTCATCGTTAAAGCTGCAGAAAATGACACTCAGAAGTTTAAAGACTGGTGTTCACGATTTTTAAAATACTCTTTAGTGTTCGTACTAAACAATCTTTCAAAGTAAATACTAATAAGCACATAACGTCCTTAGCAGCAAAAAGAGGGAATGTTACTGCTCGTACGTTTATAGATGGAGTAAACACTGAAGTTCTCGATCTGTACAAAGGTGAAGTTAACATGCTAACTTGAATAGGGTATACTGGAAAAGTTCCTATTAAAAGAAAGAAACTATAAGATCTTGAAAAAAAGTACATTATGGGCCTGATAAGCAAGAATAGCATTAAATAAATATTGACAATGACCTACAACTACCACCAGTAATACTCACGATGATGAATGACAATATGGAGAAAAATCTACGCAAAACTTGTATAATGAATAAACGAAAAGAGGTCCGTTTTTCCTTGCGCAAAATTATCTTGAATATCATTATCTTCTGTCTGTAGATATCGATATATTCAGCTCAAGGTTTGGGTTTCACTCATCCTATTACGTGCAAATGTAAGTCATGACTCACATTTGTGAAACCTACATTGCTATATTCCTTGCAGATCATTAGAAAATCCAGAATCTGACCTTCAAAAGACTGAAAGAGGAAAGGGTCAGCATGAAACGCAATCATTCGCCTCCGTCTTTTTCTCCATCTTTATTGAATAAAAACACTCATTTTTACTTCATAAGAAAGTATGTGATGAGTTTCTGGTACTGTGCACTAACTCTGTGAACAAGAGAGGAAACATTTATATTCATATATTCATAACATATTCATGCATTTATTGTTTCTCCCCGCGAAACAAAGAGTATGGATAAAAAACGTATTACGAATGCAATCCCCATTCAATAACTTTTATTAATATTCGGGTATGAAAGGCACGGTTGATCAACGAAATCAATATTCCATAGCAATATTAAAAATACGAATCCTCATTAGTTATTCTATTCTACAAGAATAATTTGAATAATTTAACATACGTCGGTTTTTTTAAATTTGATAACATGACACGATTTATTCTGCTGCGGAATAAGAGAATATGAGGAAAAATAGGGGGTGGGGGATCGCTTCGTGAAGAAATATGGAGTAAATTTATTTTCTAAGGCAAGAGTTAATACGTACGAAATTAACATTACTGGTAACATTCATACATTAATACTCACACAATTTAATTTAGGTTTCCTAAAATACCTAGTACGTATCTAATTCAAGTAATATTCGGACGAGGTTTGCCTTCTGCTCAAAACAAATAAAGAGAGCTACCTCTAAAGCCATGAGAACTATATTTTCCCACAATCATTCTGCTGAAACAAGAACTTCTAATATTTCCACTGAAAGACCACGATACACAAGTATGCTAACTATGGAGTGAGGAATATTCATAACGTCTAGAATGCTAACGGTTAATGTGAGTCTAGCTGGACCCACGCTACCATTCCACGCTTTTTAAACCATTGTTTTAAAAGTGAAAATAGTTTCGTACGTAACGAATTTGTCTTTGTCTATCCAGTGACAGTTTACTCTATCAATATGTTATTTAACAAACAATTTGTTTCTTATTTCGTGAGCTCCCACATGACTGGTAAGTTCTCACCTGTCATAATTTCTCCATTTCTCAATTGTATTGTAAATAATTTTAAACTTTTTACTATATATTTTAATCATTAATTTTTACAGCTTGATGTTGGGGACAACAATCCCCAAAAACCGTTGCACATTAAACTTATAACAAAAATTATGGTTACAAAATTTGGCTGCATACAAATAGGTGGAAATATGAAAATAGCTTCATAGTGGATCCAAACTTCAGGCCAAACCTAAATTGCACATCGAATGTCACACTTCGTAGATCTGTTATAATGAACCACTTAACGCGTCAGTTTAATTTTACATAGATTTTCCATTTTCCACCCGTTTCTGCTCACCCTGCTGCGGAGTAGGGGTGCCCGGAAGAGCTAAATCTCCAAAAATATAAAATAAAATGTTTAAGTCCAAAAAGGTCTCGTATTCTAGAATACTACAACACTGGATACAACAACTCTCAATATTACATTACAACTCTCCCTCCTCCACCCTCCGACTGTTTTTATGTTCCTCACTCGAACCCTGGGTTTCTCCCGATCAACGAATCTGCTGTTGTGGTTTGATTGATTGATTGATTGATTGATTTATTCGTGTTTCCGGGCGCGTCAACTACTCAGGTCATTAGTCCCGTAAGTGTAGTGCGTGTTTTTCTCGGGAGGTGGCGATGGTCTTTTCCCCGCTGGATGGCGAGATCTGGTGCCGTACCTACCGTCGACTACCGGGGTTTACCCCTCAACCAGGTATCTCCAACCAGCGAGGCACCGCCCCAGCCGGGACAAGCTGTAAGCTCCCCACCGGTCTCCCGGCATGTGCGGTATTGTAGTGCATGTTAGTGTAAGTGTGTGTGTGTGTAAGAGGAGAGGATAGAACAAGGAAGAGGGAGGAAAGATCGCGCGCGGTCCGTGGCCCGTTTGTTAGGGCACTGCTCCGGCATTCGCCCGGTGTTGATCGGAGAAACCACGGAAAACTACCGATCAGAGCAGCCGGCCGCTAGAATTCTCCTCCAGACAGCGACTGAGTTCGACCTAGCTGACAAGCTAGTGTGGAAAATCCTGCCTAGGACTCCCGGTCAGAGGGAGTGCAGTGACATCAGGTAGCTGCACTGAGCCATCTCTCCGTGTGTTGTGGTTTTGATTACTTCGTCGTTCTGATAAGTGACTGGCCTGGGAGGAAGGGGGCGGGGCGGGGCCGCCCGCACGGGAAGTCATCTCGCCCGCAACGGCCCGCAGTGTGGCTTTGACAGCTTACACGCGGCGGCCGTGTGTTTATTTCCGTGTGGGTTGAGGAGGCCGCTGCAACCGTTACGGGCCGTTAAAACAGCGTTTATAGGCTGGCAGCGCGCCCTGCGGAGCTCAGCCCGGAGAATGGGGGCGGGCGTGGGCGGGGGGAAGGGGGCGGGGGCGGGGCGGGGCAGGCCGGGGACGGGGCGGGGCGGGGTGAGGACGGGGCGACGCGGGGCGTGGGCGGGGGCGGGCGGGGGCCGTGGCGGGGCGGGGGCGGGGTGGGGCGGGAGTGGGCGGTGCAGGGGCGGGGCGGGGACGGGGAGCGTGGCAAGAGCGGGGCGGGGAGGGGTGGAGGTGGAGTGGGGGCGGGGCGGGGACGGGGCGGAAGCGGGGACGGGGAGGGGGCGGGGCGGGGCAGCCGGGCGGGGCGGGGTGGGGGCGGGCGGGCGGGGCGGGGGCGGGGCGGGGGCGGGGCGGGAGCGGTTAGAGGGGAGGGCGGGACGGGACGGACAGACTGAAGATCGGGACAAGGGCGGGATGGAGGCGGGGTGGGGTGAGAATAAGAAGACAGGGAGGGTCTGCTTTTGGGGAAAGGCGGGGGCGGGGTGGGTCAGAACGGGAAGAAGAGTCGATATTTTTATAGAAACATGAATGTTTTGGAAACATCGACATAGATTTCTCATTCCTAAGGGGGGGCAGACGGGAACGGAGTGGGTTGGGTCGTGAGTAGGGAAGGCTCGAAGTAGAGGCGGGGAGGAGAAGGAAGCAGGGTGGGTGGAGGGGGGAGGGAGGGGGCAGAATGCAGCCGACAGACTTCATTGAAAAGAACCTCCAGATTCAGTATTATAGTTGTAGGAAGATGCCCCCCCCCCCAAAAAAAAGAATTCACTTTTGCAATTTTCGAAAAATCTGGGATTTTAACGAAAATAAGACCTGCAACATTCTCTTAACCGTCCTTTATGCTATTCCAGGACAAAGTTTAATAAAAAAAATTGGTGCCATTTTGAGAAAAGTTTGAAAATGTTTTTTGAAACTTCATGTAGAGTAGCCTCAAAAATCAAAATATCAGTATTTGAAACTACCAACGATTCGAGTTCGTTCAGATCGATTGGGGAATATAAATTTTGGAGAAAATCGGCAGAACGGTTTAGGCACTAGCGCTGAACACAGACAGGCACACGTTTTGCCGTCAACGATTTTTCCATATCAAGGACCCACCAAAACAGATTCTGGCCACACACGTGATAGAGGAAGTAATTTTGCTATATATATATCAGCAGCAGAATTTATCAGCTTTTTCGTTATCAGGGCTCGACAATAAGTTTTCTGCCGAAAAGTCGCCGTTTTCCGGACGCACGATTACATAACTTTGTCTTCTTACGAAGTGCGAGAAAGTAAAAATTAGTTTCATCGTTACGAATTCATAAAAAACTAAAACACATTTATTTTAAATGACTATAGTGTTGATTTTGTATGATTGTTTATAGAAAAAGATCGCAAACTTCACCCGAGACGTGTGATATTTTTAATTGAATAATAATAATGTCAACATCCACTAATAATTGTTGTCTTCTCAACACCCTAAGATTCTAAAGTATTTCGTTATCAAGAAAGTGAGAGAGGGAGAGAAAGCGAAAGAGAGTGAGTGAAGGAGTCAGAGCAAAAGGGAGCGAGGTGGAGAGTTAGAGAGCGGAAGAGTGCGAGAGAGACCGAAAGAGAGAGAGAGAGAGAAAGAGATGACAGTGCACGCGTGGTTTTATGTCGTATGTGGGATCGTTAAAAGTTGAGAAACATCGGGAATTCAGCGTGGCTTTAATAGTGCGCTACTTTTATTCATAACAGTCCGTTCTCTCCACACCTGCTTAACTTGATCTTTATATTTCTACGAATATTTCAACTTCTGTTTACATCTCATTTTCTGTTTCGCTTCATTATTCTGAGTAACGTTCGTTCAATTCGGGTGAAGTAATATAAAACACGATCTTTGAAACTTGGCTATAGAATAAAGAATAACCTGTAATTTTTTAAAACGATAAATTTCAATTTCCCACTACCCAATATAAAACAAACGAACAAGAATAAGTAGAAAAACTACTAACTGGACACAAAAGCTTCTTTTTTTGTATCTAGCGTTCTTTGATAAATGCTATCAAAATTTTTTAATTCGTAAACACAACTTTCCAGACTTCTGCGAGTTAAATACGTATTTTGAAACCAAACTGCACCGCGTGTTACCATGCTTTCCAACTCCCCTTCTTTATTCTGAGGATGTGTGACTAAAGTAATCTATCAGCACTGTCCCCTTCTTTCTGCCTTCCCCTTCTGAATCGCAGAACAATATCGCCCCTAATGTTTCCCCATTTAAATGAGGCCGATTCACCCCCATTCTGTGGCGGGGAAAGTTGCAGAACGGGCACGCTTTCGTGTTTTAATATCTTGTAAAACAACATTTATTCAGATTATTGAGGGAAACATATTAATATTATTTATTGGAACGAGGGAGAAATTTCGGTCCTCTTAAATTCTCCTCAACGATCTTCCATTATAAAGTTAATTTAATATTGAGCGTAATTTTGCGCAGAAAAAAATGACGTAAATTATAAGATGAAAAAAGGTGCCTGGAACACAAATGAGAAACATTAAACGATTAAAAACTGTTTTCAATTGCAGAATAAAAACATTATGAGTAGCATGTCCTCTCATTCTATTAATGATCAAATAGATTATGCATAAACGGCGAGCAATATGCACGTGAGATAAGGGATGGAATTATTCTATATTTTATTTCTCTTGTAAGATCCGCTTTTCGAATATCATTCCGAATGAATGTTTACAAATAAGGTGTCATTTACCAAGACTATTCCAATCGTTAAGTTAAAACAAGTAGTGTTTAACTATACATCCAAAATGCCCCAATCAGGGCGGTGTATCTCGAAAAGTTTACCGCTTTTTCTATCCAATTTTTCATCCCGCTTCTCCCTAATGACCAATCATAAACTGTGTCTCATTTATGTTAGGAGGCGACATACATCGATCGCTATGTCGATGTCGAATGAACCGCGTATGTACTGTAAGATAAAGTCCTCGCTTCGCGAGTCGGGGATTTATCGATAATTTCCGAAGCATTATCGTATCGATATGCATATCGTATCGAATTATCGAAGTATTACCTATGACAATTGCACTCGTGAACTTGTGGTGAAGCCAGACCGCCTTGCACCCCTCGTCGGGACCGCGTTGGTACGTGAATCGGTTCCAGATGCCAGGCCAGATGCCCGCATCCCCACCCCCGCATCCCTTGCGTGCCACTCAACTAGGGCAACGCCACCCCCCGCCGACGCAGGGATGAACTGGCTCGGAGGGATACAGAAAGCGCGTACGGTCACAGAATTGTCGCTCGTTTTCCGCTCTTCGTGAAAGGCAGTGTTCATCGCGCCTCGGGTTGGCCAAGGTGGGACCGGGAGAGATGGCTCAGTGCATCAACCTGATGTCACTGCAGTGCCTCTGACCGGGAGGTCCTAGGTTCGAGTCCCGACGGCGGCAGGATTTTCGACACTAGCTTGTCAGCTAGGTCGAATTCAGTCGCTGTCTGGAGGAGAATTCTAGCCGCCGGCTGCTCTGATCGGTAGTTTTCCGTGGTTTCTCCGATCAACACCAGGCGAATGCCGGAGCAGTACCCTAACAAACGGGCCACGGACCACGCGCGATCTTCCCTTCCTCTTCCTTGTCCTATCCTCTCCTCTTACACACACACACACATACACACACTAACACGCACTACACTACCACACATGCCGGTCGGGAGCTTACAGCTTGTCCCGGCTGGGGCGGTGCCCCGCTGGTGGGAGATACCTTGTTGAGAGGAAAACCCCACTAGTCGACGATAGGTCGGCGCCAGATCTCGCCATCCAGCGGGCGAAAGGTAATCGCCACCTCCCGATAAAAACACGCACTACACTTACGGGACTAATGCCCTGAGTAGTTGACGCGCCCGGAAACATCAATCAATCAATTGACCAAGGTGGAAATCGACGCTGTACGGAACCCCGAGCGACCCACCCCAACCCACGGCCGTACGTAAGTTGAGGACCAAATAATCTCTTCGTCTCATCTCGTGAAACTTACTTTCTAATTCTGTGAACGTAAATTGCGGACCAAACCATCTCCGGTAAGAAACAGGACTGAGGAAAAAAGAAATACAGGTAGGCGCGTTATGGGGGTCGGCGACCCCGCTGCGCTGCTGTCTAGCATTTCCTTGTGCCTTTCCCTTCACTGGTCACACGGAGATTCACGAGAAGTCCGGAGGTGGCAATTATCTTATTATACAACATTGAACACTATTCTGTACATGATACCAGCCATTCTCACTGAATATTAGTCATAAACAATACAAGCACAAAGTAAAATGCGGGGAATCCCTTAGAAGTCAGTACAGTCTGTATTGTCAGTCGGTACAATGTGTAAGATGTCATTATAATACATTCATGTAAAGAAGTCACAGAATAATAATGAAAGTTTCAGTGCTCATTTCAATTAGTCCCATTCGTAGGGGCGACAAAAACATGAAATGAAATGGTTCAAATTTTTACTAGATGATATTATTATTAATTATTATTATTTTTCCACTACATCACGACTAAAGATGTTATGAGTCGGCTGAATATAAAATCTACTCCAGGTTGCAACCAGCTACCTAAGGAGCAGATCCGGTGACTGTCAGTGCCTCTACAATTCTTTGCGCAAAACGTGGGCTGTTCCAAATAAAGCGATTTCTTGCACTTCCCAGTCTTTTGAATTACCTGGGAGTTTAGACAAGTTCTTACTCAAATTTTGCGGAACAAATCCCAGAGCTGCGATAACTATCGGCACGACCTGTGCTTTTACGCCCCACATTCGGCAGATCTCGATTTCCAAACTCTTGTATTTAATTATTAATTATTATTATTTATTATTATTATTATTATTATTATTATTATTGTCGCCTCCTAAAAGTGCAGCCCGGGGCTGGCCGCCCCTGCGGCTCCCACTACGCTTCGTCACTGGTCCCCTTCCACTTTTACCTGGTAGGGTAGGTAGTTGGTCCGCAATTTACATGTGGGTTTAACTCTTATTTTCCTTCTGGTCCGCAATTTACATCCCCCGCAACACATCTGCCTCCGCCGCCGCCGCTGCCTGCCACCCCTCCGCAACATTCCTCATGGCGACGAAGTGCTGGGCTGCGTAACCTGTTAGGATGGAACCATGAACTTGCAAGAAGGGCTCGGTATAAACCACTGTTCAAAATTAACCCGGTGTTCATCTTTCTCTCCTTGCATACGCCCTCCCCTTAGGTATTTACAAAAAATTAAACACCAACTGCGTTAGTCGTAACATGTAAGAACCCATCATGGGGGAGTATCAAACAATCATGGCTTTTCCATCCGATCCGAACTAGTAAGTAAATAAATAAACTTGCGGCGCTAATAGCACATACTTTCTCGTATTAATTCTAAATTTGCACTTTTCGAAAATTCACAGACCAACGAAAATGAGACCTGCCGTATTCTTTTGAGTGGCTCTTATTCTATACGTGGGGGAAAATTGAAGACAAAATTTGAAGCTTTTTTTTTAATTGTTGTTTTTTTAATAATTTGATTTAATTTCGAGCAGAAATTACATGAAAATTACTCATTTTTCAAAACAGTGTACAGGGACGTTTTGAAGATCTTATTTTTCTTCAACAGATTTCATTGAAGACAACATTTTTTTCGTCAATATTGTATTTTCGCAATGCTAACTTTTTGCAATTTCCGAAATTACAATGAGTTCGTTATCATCACTTTTTATATCGTCCATTGATACATACGAGGAGAAAATTTAAAGAAAAAATTTGGAGCAGTTAAAAACAAAATTGTTTAAATCTTGCCGATATTACATGCAAAATTATGGGAGAATGTCTCATTTCGAAAAATTGTACATGACCTTATTTCAAGAAGTCTTAAATGATCAGATTTTTATTAATGAATAAAATATTTATGTTGGGAGAAGAAACTCATATTATTCTCCTCATGAATGTTCTCGCTTTGGCACTTGCCGCGCGATCTGTTGGACGACAGCTGAACTCCGAGTTACTCCAAGCTTTACTAGCTATATTAGTAGGTAGATTTCCGAAATTGTCAGGTAAAAAAATGGGGGAAATCTGGAATTAAACAGATTTACAGAAATAAAATATTTATTTGCTAAGGCTAAAGGAGCTCATTCAAAAATATGAACGGAGACAAGGCATGTTTCTTCGCCTCTGTGCATACAACAGAGCTGTACATTGCAAGAATTGAGTGTCAAGTGCGAAAAAACTCTCTGAAGTCACTAATGGTCCATCGCATTCTACTCCAGCATGCACAGGCTGAGTTTAGCTTATATAGCAAAGTCGCTATTTCTTCAGGCGCTATCTCTGACTGGGTTCGAGTTCCGACAGAGGCAGGATTTTCGACTCTAGCTACACAGCTAGGATCGAATTCAGTCGCTGTCTGGAGGAGAATTCTAGAGGCCGGCTGCTCTGATCGGTAGTTTTCTGTGGTTTCTCCCATCAACACCAGGCGAATGCCGGAGCAGTACCCTTACAAACGGGCCACGGACCACATCCGATCTTTCCTTCCTCTTCCTCGTCCTACTTCTTACTTACCCACACGTACATTTAACATGTGTGGTAGCAGTGTGTACTTCTACCACACATGTTCAGAAACCAGTTTGGAGCTCAAAGCTTGTCCCGGGTGGAGCGGTACCCCGCTGGAAGGGGGGAGACTAATTCGAGACTAATAACTAGAGGGCGGATTTCTAAGATTTTGCATATCTTTGTCCGTTGCTTCAGGACATTGCTAAGTGAAATTTCTTTACATTTGGGTAGAATATGATGCTATACAGATTAAAATATTAGTGCATATTTGTGCACATTTGGCTGATTTTTGCTGTTGGTGCATGTTCGTGTAATTATAGGCGGATATTTTGCACATTTCGTTAAAATAGACATTTACCTATAAGACGCTCAATTTTTTCATAGAATCTATTTGGGAGCGTTCATTGATTTGAAAGATCTTGTCACAGTTTGCTTGTTTTTCCAATAGATGATAAAATACTTGTGAAAATGTAGGATATTCCTTTATAACACATTTTTTAAATCAGTCAGAAGAAACACAAGACATACAATGTACTTCACTAAGGTGAATATTTACTTCAATTAGTAGGGTAGATTATTTTACGTTCGCACAAAAATATATCGTTTCAATCCAAGCATACTCCTGCTGAATTTATCGAGAAATATTTATAGAAGAAATGAAATACTGTTAGTTTTAACTGCATATTAAAATGCATATTTCAGATTTTTTGGTCAAAAATTCATATCTTTAAAAGCATATTTCAAGATTTTTAAGGGCGTAAAATTCCTCTCCCTACGAATGACCTTAGCAGTTAACGTACCCGGAAACTGAAAATAGTCCAGCAACAATCCAACAACTCCGTGGTCACCGAGTAAAAGTGATTAAATCAATTTTGGCGAAATTAGGTTAAGCACTGAAACTACAAGTTATTTTATTGTAGTAAAAAGAACGAATTGAAATGTTGCTTCCTCAACGAGAAAAAAGAGTCGGGAAATAGCGTTGAGCATAGGACAAAGCGTCGGCTCAATAATCTAACCCTCGTTTTCTCCAAACTGAGAGTTTTGACTCAAGAATGTTTAGAACTAGCACCCTTCGTGACCAGTTTTCGTGTCTTACGTTCAGTCCCGCGCGCGGCCGAAGCTCCCCAGCGAAACTTTCACGTGGGATTACCCCTTCCCCTCCCACCCTCCCGCAGCGCAACAGGTGCCCTACCGTCAGCTGACGCATCGATCCCAGCCGCCCCTCCCTCCCTCTCACACCCCACTCCACGCGCCGCTGTAGCTGCAGCGGCCGCCACCCGGAGCGCCCTGTCGCTGGAGGCATTAGAGTCCCTAGATACAGAGAGTAGCGCAACCCTTTTAATGCCGCCGCCATATATAATATCCTTTCACCCGATAGCCTCGCCAGGCACCATTCAGGGGTTAAGGACGAATGGTAACAATCGAAGGCATTACGAAGAGTTTCGGTTATGTTATCATAGGTTTTTGTTTGATTGGCGGCTTCCAACTCATTCACAATACCGCACAGTTTATGTGGATATAAAATGGCGGAATCGGCGGCGCAAAGGAATGCGCTACTCACTATATCTAGCGACTCTAGGAGGCATTAGAGGCATAGTATAACCAGTATGTTCACTTGCTCCTAAATCTATTTTTGCGCTGGGTAGACCCTCGGCCATGTTCTTGGTTGTCAGCCAATAGAAATTAAGCAGATACATTCGGATATCACACACCGTGTGATATAAGAACTGAGTGTATGTGTTTAATTTGTTTCAGAGGTCGTGGAATTTGAATAAAATGGATAGAATAATAAAATGAATTGAACTAGTGAATAAAATACATGTGAGAAAATCATTTTAATGTAGTAATTATGTATTTCGCGCGCTGGGTGTTATACCAAGAACATGGCGGACGTCACGTGAACGAAAAAACATTTTCAATGGGATTTGCCGCGAGTGAACATACTGGTTATACTGTGTTAAAGGCCCTGGGTGTAGATAGTAGCGCCACAGAATAGTTACTACTAGTATCTATTTACTCTAGTATCTTTTACTTACTATAGCATCTAGATACTACTATACTATAGCATCTATATCAGGGCTTTCCAACTGGCAGCATGTGGCCCGCCGGATTTTTTTGTGCGGCCCATGAAAAAATGTATTATACTACCCAAATACAACACAATTGCACAATTCATCTTATTTTTATTTAATGATGTATTAATTTTCTCGTTGTATGTACATTAATCATTAAGTTTGTTGATAAAACTCGTATCTAAGCTATATTTGTTTCAGTGAACTCTCAGTGCTTAGAGTAAAAAGCATCTTAAACTACAGTTGATATGTGGCCCATAAGCCCTTCTAAGTTGGACAGCCCTGATCTAAATATATGTACTAGTTAGTATAGTATCTATTCTGTGGTAGCGCAACCTAAAGGACTTTGTATCCACTTACCTTACCCAAAAGTCTCAATGGGCTATTGTAGAGATTATTTGAGGATATTTAAGTTCTCTTAGGGAATACCAATGTACATCATTGATTAATACAAATAATCCCGATGTCAATACACAGGCCTATACACAGCGGCTGCATCATTCTAAACAATTTTCTGAAATATTTCATTGATTCTGTTTAAGCAGTGTGTATTATTTTTTTATCTTTCTAAAGTTTATTCCTCTATAGTTTGAGATGACAATTATTGTTCACTTTTAGTTTAATTTCATAGTAATACATTCTTCATCTTGCCGGTACGCACATCGCCCACTAATTTTTACTTCTTACGGTGATAGTTTTAGAATTTCATCCGTAAAATAGAAGTAAAGTGAGAATTCATTGAAGTTGTATTTCGCAAAAATACGAGTACAGAATCCAATTTTTTGTATTAAACTAGTCAATTTAATTGCCGAAATTTTTACTCATTTGGAGGGCGTATAATAAACCAGTATAAATTGAAAACCTATTTTGAAACAAAAACCACCTTCCACGTAAGTTCTTCTACCAATATATAATACAATTTTGTATTTGATTTTGTATAAAATATTTTAGTTTCATTGTAATTTGCTGTCACCTAAAGATGAATTAAAGATTAAATCCCAAACGTAAATTTTGGTGAAAAAATATGAAGTTAGAACAAAGAAACTTTGAATGTTTTAAACTCTAGGAATAAAGTTTTAACGGCGGATAAAAAATTCACCTAGTTTTTCTACTGAATCATTGAAAAGACATCACAATATGGAGTAAAATATTTCTACTTGGGTATTTGAATAATACTCTTAAAACTCATCAATCTTAATTATTGTTCCACTTAACTAAAATTCTGAGTAATTGCAAGGAAAAATGCTGAAAATAATTCCTGAGTATTGTGGACTAATGTACCTATTACTCAATGTTGAACACAAAACATTTCAACTAATACTATGCTGGATTTTGCATGAATTCAACATTTGAATACCAGAACGTTTTGGTTCTGAAGTTACAGAAATTTGCATCTAAAAATGAGCTACATATTAATAGTATTGCTAACAAAATAGCAACACATCAAAATTGGCTCCACCACTACCACAACTAGCAAAAGAAGAGGTCCACAAAACGTCTACATAGTGAAGCTACATTTATATAGCAGAAGCAAAAGAAAGGGCCATCTCAGCATTTGTTCAATGGATAAGGGAAACTGGAAAAAAACTGACCAAGGTGGGCTCTTCAAAAGATTACAGTACATTTCATCACAAAAATACTTTATTTACATAATTACAATATATACAATAATACAATAACAATATTGGGAATTACATCACATCCTCTCTTATGTACAGGCTCCTACACGATCTGCCATCAGACTCTGGTGCTTTCAATGCATTGCATTTTTTTAAATTATATATATATATATAGCCTGATTTTCAAAAATATTGTAATTTTGTGCAATGTTTCTTGGCATTTTGGTACATTGAATTTCCAATTAGACGTTGCATTTTGTAACATTTTAACACTTCAAGAGAAGTGAAAACAGTGGGGTAGATATACATTGCTCACGTCACTAACAAAATGGCGTCTAGTACCCAGCCCTGTATATCCGGTTTGCCACGAGTCTTAGTTTACGTAAAATCCTTATTCCTGTTTACGTTCATAAAATGAATAGAAAGTATGAAACACAATTGAAACTTGTATGTTCAGACTTGAATACTAAAAATGTATTTTCGATAAAGCATCATTCACAAACACGGATATCTTCTGAAGAAGAAAAAGTCATTAATTTTTCGATTCTTGATACCCACATATTTTTGTTTTTTATATCTGTAAGCTGCTTTGAAACAGTATGTTCGAATCGATTTATTTCACCATATTTCACATTCATAAGCTTACACCAACTCTCACAATCAGGTTTTAATGTCAACGTCAGGTTTAATTGACGCCATTTGGTAATCCCTATTGCAGTCTCTGGAAATTTCTCTCACACAGCAAATTTCCACCGTCAATACACCAAAAATCATGCCATTTCAAAAGTCTCATTCGCCGGTTGGAAACATCCTTCACAATAAATAACCAATAAATAATAACAATTCTGCGAAAATTCTAGGCTAACACGGATTAAACTAACAAGTTGCAGCTGCAGCAGGTCCTAAGGGTTCGATTCCTTACGGCAGAGGATTTTCGACAGTGGCTACACGCTAGGTCGCAAGGGAACTGCAGCGGCCAGCTACTCTCATTAGTAGTTTTCGGTGTTTTTCCCGGTCAGCACCAGGCGAAACGGGGTTTGGCGAGCTGGGAAGAGGTAAAAAAAGTCGATTTATTGATTGTTCGTGATTCCGGGCGCCTCAACTACATAGATCATTAGCGTAATGCGAGTTTTTCACCGGGAGGTGGCGGTGATCTTTCCCCGCTGGGTGGCGAGATCCGGCGCCGACCTACCGTCGACTAGCGAGGTTTCTCTACCATGTATCTCCCATCAGCGGGGCACCGCCCCCAGCCGGGACCAGCTCTAAGTCCCCGACTGGTCTCCTGGCATGTATGGTAGTGTAGTGCGTATTAGTGAAGAGTTATCACCGCGGGCGATATTTCCTTCTTCTTCCTTGTCCTATCTTCTCCTCTTACACACACACATACACTAACATGCACTACACTACCGCACATGCCGGGAGACCGGTCGGGAGCTTAGAGCTTGTCCCGGCTGGGGTGGTGCCCCGCTGGCGGGAGATACCTGGTGGTGGGAAACCCCGCTAATCGACGGTAGACCGGCGCCGGATCTCACCACGGAAAGATCACAGCAACCCCCCAGGGAAAACACACACTACACTTACGGGAATAATGACCTACGAAGTTGTCGCGCCCGGAATCACGAACAATCAATCAATCCAGCTACTTTCGATGATAGAGCAAGTAGCAGTTTCTCCTCTCGGTGAAACACAAAGCCACATCACATTTTATGCATCTGGTTCGTGAAGACGCATTTACACACAATTTACACCTTCGTCTGTTGCTGTTATGCACCGGCCAGTGTCCAGTTTCATCAAATCGAAGAGAAGTTGCAGGTGCAGAACGTGATTTGCGTTTTCTTGGTGGTTGTCCAATACCAGCTTCATGAAATAGCTCACTTCGTCTTTTTGATACACCTTCGGCCCACAGAAGTCCATTGTCTACGAAAATATAAAATTAAAAAAAATTAGGATATATATCCGAATTCCTTTCTGTTGCAGACAGATCACAGTGTTCGTTACATACAAACCATGTATCCACAACATTTACAGTCAAGAAACTCAAAGGCCTCAACTTTTGTGTTCAAAAGCAAATCTCTACAAAAGGGGCGGTTACAAACGCAAACGTGGGCAAGTGCAACAGTTTTTCTCGCGGGCAGTCCAGTGGGCATCGGCAACAAGAGATTCATTGATTCCCGGCGCGCCATTGCTAAGGTCATTAGTCCCGTAAACGTAGTGCATATTTTCCCTGGAGGAGGTAATTTCCCCCCACTGGATGGTGATATCAGGCGCCAACCACCAGTGGACTAGCGGGATTTTCCCCATTCTAGTGTCCCTGGCGGAACAAGCTAGCCGACTGGTCTCCCAAGTGTGGTGTGTGTGTAGTGCATGTTAGTGTGTGTGTAAGGGGTGAGGATAGGACAAGGAAGAGGAAGGAAAGATCGCGCGGTCCGTGACCCGTTTGTTAGGGTACTGCTCCGGCATTCGCATGGCGTTGATCGGAGAAACCACGGAAAACTGCGGATCACAGCAGCCGGCCGCTAGAATTCTCCCCCAGACAGCGTCTGAATACCACCAAGCGATGTAACGAGAAAGTAAAAGTAATCTTAAAATAAACTACCAATACAATTAACGACTGTAATAACGCATGTTGAGGGCACAGCGTAGCGAATTATCTCAAAACATACCGCAAGAAAGGGATATTCGAAAGGACTGAGACTTATGGTACCAGCCATGCTTTTCGGAGCAGCCTAGAACACAATGGCTTGTAATTAAAGGAAATTACGTTCTCCCGGTGGTCACCCTCATGAGGCAAACTAAATACAAATCGCAATTAAAAGCGCATTTGCGGATCGCGAGGGTCAATCGATGGGCGCTCCCACTTTCACCCTCATTACTCCCCCACCCTCACACACACTACTTCAAGGCCTAAGCACAAAAGAGAATGGTCCCTTCCTTCATTAGTAGGGAGCAGATTTTTATGCCCTAAAAAGTCTTGAAATATGCTTTTTAAAATATGCATTTATGACCTAATAATTGTGAAATATGCATTTATGACCTAAAAATTCTGAAATATGCACTTTAATATGCAACTAAAGTTTACAATATTTCATTTTCAGTATAAACCTCTCGTGATAAAATTCAGGAGAAGCATGCTTGGAATAAAAAAAAATTATGCGAACATAATGTAACCTAACTTACTTCTCGAGAAAAATTAGTGAAGTAAAGATGTACCTTAGTGAAGTGCCTACATTGTAAGCCTTCTTTCACTTTTTCTGCCAGGCTTAAAAAATATATCACGAAAAATCCTTCATTTGCACAAGTATTTTATCATCTATTGAAAAGAAAAAAGAAAATTGTGACAATCTTTCCTAACAATGAACTCTCACAAATAGATTGTATGAAAACACGAAACGTTTTCTCTATTTTAACGAAATATGCAAAATATGCTCCCATTTAACAACGAATATGCCCCAACAGGAAAAATTGATCAAATATGCACTAACAAATTAATCTACAAAGCATCCAATTATAACCAAATGTCAAGAAATTACTCTTAGCTACGCCTTGAAGCAATGGAGAAAAATATGCAAAATCATAGAAATCCGCTCCCTATTCATTAGCATAACGCAGATGTGTTTCCGCCAAAAAGAGAGTTGAGGAAACTTGCAATAGCTACGGGCAAAAGTTTCCAAGAAAATGCAAGGGATTCTTAAAGAGCCAAATTAATTTTGAAACTTTTAAAATTCGTTTTTTTTTAATAATTGAAACTAATTGGTTCAATGAAGAAAATGTTGATATATACTACAGTTAGATTAGAATTCGTTTTTTGGACACTGTATAATAATTAAAACCAATTGATTAAATGATGAAAATGTTGATATACACTACAGTTAGATGAAATGAAGAACTCCGCCTTGCCTGGATATTTTTTTTCACCACAATTATTCCCCTTGTCCTGCCTCATCAGTCCCCCACCCCCCAGTCTCGCCCGGCCCCGTCCTGTTAATTACGATGGTTGTTGCTACCACCACAACTACGTGCAGCTGCAAACAGATCCATTCTTGCATATTCCCAGCAAACTTCCAGCAACAATTTTGAACTTCAATTACTCAAAATGTAACTGTGCAGTCGAAATATTAAAGGTAGTTAATTTGAAATCACATACACACTACAATTTTATTTTTATACATGATTCTGGCACGGATAAATTAGATACGTTGAACATTCAGTGTTTGTAATTAATCTATTGAAAAAGTCTAACGGAAGCTGAAGAAATATTTACCGTAAGAAGTAATGGAAATTCAATTAAAGCTTTCCAGACACACTACAATGTTAACAAACATTATATTTTCTATGGTTCTATTGTAACGGGTAAGATCGCACAAAGCACAGATGCCAATTTTGTTTCGAGTTAGAATTTGTTCTTGCCATCATCCCCAGAATTACGCGATGTATACTGATTTATGTTTGCAATGAAAAATAAAGACTTTTGGAGATTATGCTAACGTTTGAACAATGCATCTCGATTGTAATCGCATGCCATGGTAATAAGTGACTTACGCTATCATAATTTTACTTTTAATAGTTTTATCCACTTTGGTTGGTAAAGTCAAACATTATGCCATTATAATCCGTTTCCTAATGAACCACTTTACCGCCCTAGGATGGTTAATGTACTTCATTACCAGACTAGCACGGTAAAGTAATGGCGGACTGTGCCACTCTTCTTTTGAAAATATTTCAGACTTTTGTCTTCTATCCTGCACTTTTCCCCTTTAAAAACGCTAATAACTGAGAAAACCTACTGATATCAATGTTTTCTTGAATGTCTGGTATATAATACCGGACGCGAAGCACCGCAGTGTCACTGTTCGGAAGAAGCCTGCGACGTGATAAGCGAAACGTAGGCCTTTTAGCCAACGACGCGGCGTCACTCGGACAGCCAAGACGACATGGACTCCAGTCACGGAAGCGAAGCTTACGTTTACATTTGATTTCTATGTTTCCATTAATAGATATTGTATTCTTTAACATAAGAGTAGTGGGAACAAAGACAACTCGGTTTCTCCTTCTCTGACGTGCCAGAAAAGTAAGCAATCAAAACTTTTTCCGAAATGGAATGAACTTTTTTTTCTCCAACAATCTTTCAAAATTAAATACTCACACTCTTTCTTTCTTGGGTAACAATGTTTCTAAAGCAGAATTTGCTGCTATTTCTACTTCCAAATCAGAACTATATTAATTTTATCGAAAAGTATACACCAAGTGTGTTTCAATAGTTCTCCTTGTTGAGAACATCTGGTAGAAAAAATTGGTACTAATTGAAGGCGTAGATCGAAATTCCACATTAAATCAAACTAATTTTTACAAAGTGTACGTAAAACTTTTTACTTTACACGAATTTTTACGTTGTATGATATTCGTGTCGTAATATCTGATTACAATACTCAATTGGATACCAAACTCGGCCTAACGGTCTCGTTTGACAATTTTCCTATCTCCAATCTCATATTGTAATCAGACGTTTTACGACACATATATCGTAAATAATTATTATTCGAGTTCTGTAACGTCTGATAGGGCTTGTTGGGTCATCGTTGCTTTGTTTATTTCAAGTTATTTTTGTTAACTAGTTTAAATAGTTTTTCAATATAAATTTTCTTGTTATGCCATTAATATTCGTTGTAATATACGAGATTTATTCACCTAAGGATCTCGTTACCGCTGTAGTTCTTTTGGATTGTGGGCACTAATTGACTAGTAGCTGCCTATTGTTTATTACTTTAATTAAGCTAATTTAAGAAGTTTAACTCAATTTTGTGATTATTGATCACTACGTTATTATTTTCATAATTTAACTTTAGTTGTTTACTATTTAATACAACATAGAGCGAATGCTGATGAGGTGTTGTTGCGATTATTTTACTCTAGATTGCTGTACCAAACATTATTACAAAGACGTAGTCCGGCAGACTACTTTGGGTAAAAAAAAAGAAAAACTCATTTTTACAATGAAACACTAAATTTAATGTATTGAACCTGTATGATAAGGAGTTACAAAATACATTTTAAAGGGTTTGATAGGTACACCTAAATGACTTGACTCTCACAGCAAAAATTTGCTTGATGGTATCCACACTTGTCTTTTGAGAAGCGTTAGCAGAAGTACCTCGTCATGAGACCTTTGATATGTTCGCTATCGTCCTGTTATGATTGTTAAATGTTTAGAACAAAACTTTAATGCTACAAGACAAAGATTTTGTAACAATTATATATATTAGCCAATAAAGCACCCAAAATATCACTGACGTAACTGCAAAGACCATTGGACGACGCATGTTAGAATGGTGTATACAGGAAATGTGCACGTACACATCGATACGCGTATTTCACTGGTTAGTTACACAATGAAGGTACCTTGAGTTTCAGAAACGGGGAGTGAGGGGAAGGAGGTGGGGAAGCTCTCGGCACTCGGTCTGTCAGACGACGCCTTTGCAACCTAGGGTTAAGGATAAAATAACTGAAGCCATCTTCGTCAAATTGTTAGATTTATTCAGAGAGCCGTTTTTCGACGAATTTGCCCTCATCATCAGTCTATAAATATTCAAAATAAATACAAAATATTAATAAAGAATAAACAAGATCACACAATTAATGAAATTAACGTAAGTACATTTTAAAAAGTTTTCCAATAAAAAAGTGTTATAATACAAATGATAAAATTAAAATAGATATATTTTTTAAATATCCTACGAAATTTCAAAAAGTAAAACACAATAAGTTGTGAGCATGTGACGAAAGTCAAAAGAGTGTACGCAGAGGGAAGTTTGAAGCTGAGTTTAAATATACTGCGTGACTGCAGGTGAGGGGTCGGAGGAGGACTGGTTAGCAGTGGCGTAGCGAGACTCGCGCGTTTGGGGATGCTCATTTTGAAAACCCGTTTCACTGGTTTCATAGCCTTCAATGAAATACGACCTTAGAATTTTATCATTGATTCATCTACTGCCAAGAACCTAGAGGGATTGAATAAAGTCTAAATTTCTCATTCACTTGAACTACGGGCGATTTTTATTTAGAGGATTTATAATTTGCATCTCCCTTTTCTGAATGAGCATAGTTGACATTCAAATGTAAGTAGCGTAAAATGTTGAGGAATCTTTTGAATGGCATTACACTTTATACTCTCTCATTATGAAAATAGAAACCATAACTTCAAAACAAGGCTTGTTTAAGAATTGAACCCCCTAATATTACAACTCCCAGAAACGCTTTCAGTTCAACAGTGTTTCAGAATAGTATTATTTTGCGTTTCATACACATTTGATTGCGCAACCTTAAATTCTATGAATGTAAAAATCACAATCAACATGAAAGGGTCCTCTAAAGGGTTTTGTCAATTTACTGCAGAATAATTCGAAATTCCAAACGCATGTGTGAAGCTTATATTAAAAAATTCTTGCAGGATACGCCCAATTCGATTCCTCATAAAACATTGTCACTACAGTGCGATTTTTATAACTCTGCCCCTCAAGCCCCTAAGATCACGATGGAATATCACACGGCATTTCGCGTCTTTCTCGCTGGTGCCGCTAGAAGTCGCATGATCCCAGGCACTTCTTGATACGGTCGCGATCATGCGATGTCTAACGGCACGACTGAGAAAGACGCGAAATGCCGTGACATATTCCATCGTGAAGACGGGCCTTGAGGAGGGAAAGTTACAAAAGAAAAGCACTACATAATCAGATTCACTATCTCGTACCCGTATGTCTTCAACATCGGTCACCACGGGGCCTCGGTGGGTGAGGGATTAACTTACTGGCCTCTGAACCCTGTGTGCGCGGGTTCGAACCCGGCCAGGGTGCCCGGATTTTCGAAGGACGGAAAATCCACAGTGGCTACGTCACTTGTGGCGTGTGAAAGAACCGGTATGCCCGGCGATATGCATCACACTTTCTTTAGGGAGATTTGGCAACAACTTTTCTAATAACCATTTTTCAAAATTAACCTCGTTCATTTGGTCATGGTAATCACTGATGGCTATTCCGGCCTTAAAAATCGACGTGGGATCGTGAATAAAGCCTTTCTTTGAACCGGCTCTAACAATTATGAGTCTGAGGAACTTGTATTAGTCAAAATTCCGGGAATATCCTCGCTACTTCAGCATTTTCTAAATGTGAGATTATTATCAATTCATGTCTCATCAAGATAAACTATGTTTCCCATCACTTCTACAATTTTCAGTCTCTCAAATACCTTGCGCGCCAGTTGATAATATCAGGTCTTCAATCAAAACTTGTTTGAGGTTACGACATGTTTTTCCACTTAAAACCCATGGCTTGGAGCAAGCGTCGCAACATGTCGACACCCCACGGACAATTAATTTTCTCTTGGATTGCCGTCAGCAGTTTTTGTGTGGTTGATACTTGTTTCTAACAAAATACAGATCATGAATCAAATCACGAAGCACTCTTATTACAGTCATCAATGTGGCATTTTTTTCTTCACAATATAGCCTTTCATACCTGGAGTACTCAAGGCTGCTCCGCCGGCTTTAAATCCTTCTTTTCTAATTGATGTCAGAGTTCGAACATATACTCCAGTATAGTTTGCTACCCGAAAATTGCTTTTATACAGCGTCTGTTGAAGAACGCCCGAATTCTTTTCAACACATTTCATAATGACGAGATGTATAATTCCCCTAGCTTCACTGTGCATTATTTGCCCTTTTTTCCGAACATACCGTTCCACCAAAAGTCACTAACAAATTTAAAATTAATTCGCTCTACCAGTGGCGTAGCTAGTGGGCGCAGGGGGGGCGGTCCGCCCCGGGTGACACCATTTTAGGGGTGGCACCAATCGGAAAATTTTATAGTTGGAATTATATAACTTTAGTGATTTATTTAAAAATTATATTTTTATAAAAAACATGCACTTGTTAATTAGTTATACTTCGTTTTAGATTATTTACTTACAAATTAAATTTCAATTATTCTGAATTAAATGCATTTTTTAATATATTATAAATAAATGTCACGTGTAAATATATTTTTATTAAATAATGTATAAGCTATTCATTAATAGTTTTATATATTTAATTTATAGGAGGGGGTGATACCATTAGTTTTGCCAACCGGGTGACAGCAACTGAAGCTACGCCACTGCACTCTACACTTGTTATAGAAACAATGTAAGCACACTCTCACAACAGAAAATGCAGAACCGTGGATCGAGCCTGGACTGTGTGAATAAATACACACACTATGGTGCTCCTCGCACTATTTCAACCTGTCATATCTACGAACACATAATTTTATTATATTATTCTATATTTCACATTGCATTCTTCTTTCCACAAACAATAAATTAATATAAAATATGCAAGAAGTACAATAACATGCTGTCATCAATGATGAATCAGTAGTTGTGTATTTTACACACAAGACGGGATTCTCTAGGATAATTTGATAAAATTTGACAAATAGCTTGTTTGTCAAGATTAAAAATACGTCATTTTGCACTTTAAATCCTCAACACTTTCGTTGTACGCTTTTATAATCAAGAAAATGCCATTTGTCATGTTTTAAAAACATTTAAATCCGATCTCACTGATAAGGCAGGAAATAACCAGAATCATATTTCTTCAGTAAAGGAATGCCATAGACTCAGCGATGCAGCGATTCAATTAGAACGATTTAGCGAGCGTAAGACACTCGTCTTGAAGCACGCATTGGAGGTTGCTGAGAATGCTCCTCGAGACAGCTACAGAAACCACATGTCACAGTCGAACGATCGCTCCTCGGGAGCTGGAGTCTGAGAGTTGAATTAAAATGAAAAGGGCAAACGGCAACTCCATTCATCGCAGCTAAATAGCCTTTTGCTCTACCGTTGCTCTTCAGCGTGCGTCCGCTTGTGATAGGTAAAACTGCTTCGGTTCGAGAAGTCCTTCCCGCACACGCCACAACGAAACGGCCGCTCTCCGGTGTGAGTGCGCATGTGACAGCCGAGATTCCTTTGCTGGAGAACGTCTTCCCGCACACCTTGCAGCTGAACGGCCGCTCTCCCGTGTGGATCCGCGCGTGCACGGCGAGGGTGTTGGCGTGCGAGAACGCGTTGCCGCACACGTCGCAGCGGTACGGCCGCTCGCCCGTGTGGGTGCGCTTGTGGTTCGCGAGGGTGCACACCTGCGCGAACGCCACGCCGCACACGTCGCAGGGAAACGGCCGCTCGCCCGTGTGCGTGCGCATGTGACGCTCCAGGTCCACTTTGCTGGCGAACGCCTTGCGCACACGTCGCAGCAATACGCCCGCTCGCCCGTGTGCATGCGCATGTGTTGGTTGAGGGTCGCCTGCTGCGTGAACGCGAAACCGCACACGGCGCAGCCGTACGGGCCGCTCTCCCCGTGTGCGTGCGCTTGTGATTGGCCAGGGTGGTGGCCTGAGCGAAAGCAATACCACAAACGTCACAGCGAAACGGCCGCTCGCCCGTGTGTTTGCGCCTGTGACTCACAAGGACACTGGACTTGGTGAAAGAGGCTCCGCAGATTTCGCAGGCAAACGGCCGCTCTCCCGTGTGCTTGCGCCTGTGACTCACGAGAACGCTGGACTTGGTGAAGGACGCGTCGCAAAAGTCACAGTGAAACGGCCGCTCTCCCGTATGCTTGCGCTTGTGAATGACGAGTGCGCTGGGACTAGTGAAGGACGCTCCGCACACGTCACAGCTGTGCTGCCGCTTGCGATTGCGACTGGCGAGCGGAGAGGTCGAGGCCGAACGCCCCCCTTCACAGCGGGCAGCCCCTTCGCTCGAGGGCTGGCGTTGGACGGCGTGCGACTGCAGCGCCGAGTGCGACGGCAAAGGATGGAACTTGTCCGCTCGCGGAGGCTGCTCCAGTTCGCCAGAGGGTCGCTGCGCTGTCCTGGTCGTTCTCCGGGAAGATGCTGGCTGCACCTGAACACACACGCAATGTCCCTTAGCACCATTTGTCACTCTCGGCCTCTTTTACCCACTTATTACGGCACAAAAAACCGGCAACACATTTTCAGATGTTTCCAAGCACGTCATCTGCCACGATCATTAACCCTTTAGTGAAGTGGATGCGTTGTCCCGTAATGTGGCGGTGTTCCGCTGAATACTAAAGAGTTTTTCTTTCGAAAATTCGCCGCTTTCCGGCACACGATTACATACAAGTACCGCAGAAAGGGCAAGAAAATAAGGATTGTTTGTACGGCAAACTCAAAATTATCTACACCCAGTAAAACAATTTTCTTCCATTCTATGGCCATGTCTCGTTAGCAGTGGCGGACCCGGGGGGGGGGCACGGGGGCCATGGCCACCCCCAAAAAGCCTAGGATTTTCGTTTGCTACCTTCTTTTATATAGCACAATTGATTAAATATTTATTTATACCAAAATGACGTAATTATTTAAACAATTATATTGTTTATTAACTATATACACACTACTAAAATAATATACAACTAAATACACTTGATATGTATGTATTACGTGGTTACGCGAAAGAGCGGGCCTGATGGCCCGAGTCTCGCCACATAATAAAGTCACTATTATTATTACACTACTGAAATAAATATTTTTCATTTAACAAAAATGTATGACGCCCCCCCTCCAAAATGATCAGCTGGATCCGCCCCTGGTCGTTAGAGTAGTGAATATTTTCTACCGGAAGGCAGCTTCGTTCCTCTCCCGCCAGATGGTGGGAGCAGGCTTGCGGGGGATTTCCCCTCCAGGTAACTCCCCCGGCGGGGGTTCCGCCCCAGCAAGGGTAAGCTCTAAGCTCCCGACATGCAAGGAAGCGACTAAGGGGGGAGGGTAGGACAACGACGAGGAAGGAGAGATCGCTTGCGGCCCATGGCTCGTTTGTTAAGGTAGTGCTCAATCGCCTGGTAGTGATCGCAGAATCCACGGAAAACTACCGATCAGAACAGCATGCCAACAGAATTCTCCTCCACGTGGCTAAATTCGACCAAGCTACGTAGCTCCTTCACGACGCTACAATCCTGTTTCGTCTCCCCAACGACCTTCCGCCTATCCCTTTTACCTTGAGCCATCTACCAATTCACCTCACATAGGTCTTCCATTTCAGTTTTGGTCTGGCCCTACACCTTTGTATTTGTTTCCACTCCGTCATTTTCTTAGTAATTTTATGTGTGTGCATACTTTCTAGATGTCCAAACCATGCGATTCACGTAGATTTAATTTCTTTGACAATAGTTATGTTTTATTAGTACTTTAATTTCTTTGTTTTCATTCTCCAGATATTTTCACGGTCTCATAGGGCCAAAGATTTTCCGCGAGATCTTTCTTTCAAATATGTCTACTAGACTGCGTTCCTTCAACCCATTTTTTCGCACCCATACCTCACTACAGGCTTCGTAACAGTAATGCAGAGTTTTAATTTCGAGAATCTCGATACAGGCTTGCTGTCAAAAAAGTTTCTATATGCATAACACTTAGTGGGTACCAGCAGTTCGTTCTTTTATTTCTTCTACGTTGTTATTATTGACTGTTGTGCTTAAGTATTTAAATGAGGCCAGATTTTCGTTTTTAAGATCTAGAAAAATTGTTGATTTCTCATATTTTCTTCTCTGGCATTTCATGTACTTTGCATCCATTTTCTCAGAATCAGTTTTCAGCTAATGGAAAGCTGAAACAATAGATCTTGCCGGAATACGTCAGCCCAAATCTACTTTATCCTATTGGATATATTGCCCTGAACATCTAGTTTTCTTAGTATTCGACCTATTACAACACTGAGACAACCAACAGGGGATATCCTTCTCTGACTTCTGAATTTATTACAAAATTTTGAGAATATTCTTAGTTTGTACCATGTTCTAGATGATGCCTTTCCAGTTAATATGAATAATTGCCTTTTTGTCAGAGACTACCTAGTGTAGCAACTAATTGGGTCGCAAAAGGTTCTTGAGCTTTTAGTCTATCTTGATGAGGAATAAAATTTTCCATAATAAAGAAACAGTGAATTTATTATCTCTAAATATTCCAAGTATACCACTTGATCTACATTACCACACTTCCTAATAATGTTAACAGATATGCAAAGATTATTACATTAATTTATAGGGTGTTAGTGTCACAAATGCTTCAGGCAAATGCACTTTATCTTCAAAACAGTAAAAAATTGTTCATATGAATGTGGATCTGAAAATCATTTATTACTGAGTTACATGCCCTTATCCTGCGGTCCAAACTACTGAGTACTCTCATAAAAATTCCTTGAGTGTACCTTATTTGATCAAATCCAGTGCAAATACACTCTCAAAATATCAATATCTGGAACAGGAGTCACAGTAACCAGTGATTTTAAATGTCTCCCAACAAAGACAAAGAAATCCATTGGATTTGAACCTGGTTTTCGAGCAGGTCATTCAATAAATTCACCTCAACCAATCCTCTGAGCGGAAACAATTTAATTCAGTTAAATATTTGTAGCAACAAAGGGGCAAATCCTTCAGTAACTAACAAACAAACTATTTTAAACCAATTTTCATATAAACTATTTTTTTATTGTGAAGGCATCCCTGAAGTATTTGATACCATTAAATTACAATAAACTAAAGAGATTATTTGCAATTTTTACAAATTCAAAAGTTTTAATAAGAATCAGACTTTAACCACATTCTTAAAACACCATTTGCTTTACTTGAATAAAGGTAGTGAAGATCTGCAGCAGATTTTAGTTGGAAAATGCAAAATTAATTGCTTACTAAGTAACTGCAAAACTGAAAGATACATTTCAAACTCACGTATCCTCAAGAATCCACCACAATAGTATCCAGTTTGGAAAAAATTTTAATACAGTTCAGAAATCTGTGATTTTCTGAAAAACTGAATTAAATTTAAAAAATTGAAATAGATACAGCTCTTTAGAACTACAAGTCCCCAAACGTGTGTTTCTGTCAAAATCGCAAAATTATTTGTTTTTCTTCCCATTGCTACCCAACTATCTTTGTTAAATAACACTTACATAATTATCTCAGATGCCATAGTAAAATTTCCCAACTTTTTCAATGCCACCACTAGTTCTTAATGCACAATAACTTTGATACCATCAAAAAAACATACAGTATAAAGTCTGTTTCATCCAGGGGTGGATCTAGCCATCATTGGGGGGGGAGGGGGATCATAGATTTTTGTTAAATAATAAACATAGTTGTATTACTCTATATTATTTTGTAGTGTGTGTCTATCTCTCTCTATATATATATATGATACTATTTCGAAAAAATTACATCATTCAAACATACATTTTTAAATCAATTTTGCCAAATAAAGGAAAGAAACAAATGAAAACTCTAGGCCTTTTGGGTGGGAGGCATGGGCCCCCGATTTCATTACACTAAGCTGACATTCACTGCATACCTATCGATTGTTTTCGATAAGAACTTGCATGAAAGGCTGACAACAAATAATAGCATGTTTATTGTTTATATTTCTGGTACACCTAGTGGAATAATTATCCTTAGAAATCACAAGTATATAAAATAGACTATTGCTGATTAAAAAAAAAAAAAAATTGTTAGTTCTAAGATCTGCCAGGTCGTTAATTTTCTGGTTGACAAATAGAAGTATGTTTTTACTCACTTGAGTAGAGGTCAAGATTTGCAGCTTCTGTTCCTTCATCTAGTTCGTTCATATTATTTCCCTGCACATCCGAATAATCAATTAGTTCTTCCCCCTCTTCACCATCCGAAAGTTCCCTTTTGGAACTAAAATTGCAGGCAGCAATGGTTCATCTCCTGCAGCAACATCTCGGACAGAAGATATTTCATCACTTAACTGCATTTGTTGTGATGGTGATTTCAATGACGATTCTGCATTTCCATAAGAGGACTCACTGGAATCTTCAAACAAAACAAAAATATCACAAACACATCATAAAAATTAATATAATTAATTAATACTGATGTCTTCCTTCAGAGACACAGCCTGTTTTAATCTCATCAGATCTGAATTTAAAACCAAATGATTTGCAGTTGTCCGCAGGCACACTTCACTGTTCAAGCAATTCAAAGAGCACTTTTCATTGGACACCTAAAATCTATCAAACCTACTAGTTTACATAACATTTATTTATGTTTACACAAGTGTAAGTTGACATTATGGTAGGTTGTCAGTAAGAAAGTTACTGAGGAACATTCTGGTACAAATGTGGCACAAATGATTTACAATGTTCTAATTTGTTGATGGGGGTGGTGATGGGCCTGGAGTTAGGGTTATCATGAGGCTCCCACCCTAACTTTAAAATCGATATATCTTAATTATTTTTTTGGTAAAAATGAAAATTCTGGTGGAACAATCTGATAGAGACAATTTAGGATGATCCCAATTTTTTTTGCGGTAGAGGCGGTGCCAGCGTGAAGTTATAATGACCACCACTGCTTCATTAAAACAGTTGTATCTCAATTAATTTCTTTGGTACCAACAAAAATGTTGGTGCCACACTTCGGTACAAATGATTTAGAATGGTTCCAAATTTTCTTACGAAGGTGGTGGTGTCAATATGGAATTGGCACCATTGGAATTGAAAGTACTCTATCTTGTAAGTGGTTTGGTACAAACATTACTGAAGAATAAATGGGTACAAACGAGGAACATACAAACAAATGGTAATGGCTTTAGTGGTTTTCACTGTGGTGGCAGTGCTAACATGATGGGCATATGGTTATTCTGTCACTCATCACTTAGTACATCAACATTTATTGCACTGGCTTTCTGCGAATGAACTCGAAACTTGCTTATAGGAAAAGATATCTGGTCTCATTTTGTATCGCATAGACAATAATACCTCCTATTGGTACTTCCTAATTGAAATCACAGGCAAGAAATTTGTTGGAAATGTTTTCAAGTATTTCACCACCATTGATACTGGTTTTTACCAATGTCATATTTATAGGACACCTAACTTTTCTTGCAAATTTCTCTTAGATGAAATAAAATATTGGGAAATAAATATAGGAATATATTCAAAAAACTACATTAATTGATACTTGATTCACCATTTGAATGATATAGTGAGTTGGTTTTTCATTTTATTGAGTTCCATGAAAGCGTACTTTTGGTGAGAGGAAACAGAATATTCAGAAATAATTATTTATCAAGTATGCTAAAATTATTCAATCAATTATAATTTAGTCGGAAGATATTACAGTTAAAAACAATATACATTGACAATTGATGAAAAATGAACAAAATCAGGAGGAGTTCAAAATGCAAAGTGCACTGTCATATAAACAGGTCAGTGGTAAAAAATGGGTTAATGCTTTGTACTCATAAGGAATCTGTGTCATGACATGCTTGAATGCATTCTGGGGTCAACTGTTTCTAAGCACAGCGAGTTTTCACAGCTCATGAAGCATCCATAAGACGACAATGCAAATTGGTGGCACGGATTGTAGCAGATACTTGGCATTACCCCGTTCCAGCTCGTAACCAATTTCACCACTCATGGGAGATAATTGTCTACCGATATATAATTGTTTTTATTCAATTTCCTATTTCATATATTCTGTGTAATTGATACACGAAACATTCATAGGGAAACTACACTTATTTAAATCCACATTTCAGAATTATTGTATTGAAAAAAAAAGTACGAAACTAATTCCATAAATAAGGTTAATTATTTTTGTATGTTACAACCATGAGTTTTGACGTTAAAAAACATACAATTAACTAACTTTTAAGGAGGTTTATTTGCTAAATTAATAATACACATTGTAATAATTTACAATATTTTTTAATTTTTATTTAATTTCTTTATTGTATAAACGGTTGGAAGCATTCTCCAGGATGCATTATTGGCTCACTGGGATAAGGATTGAAGAAAAAAACGGTTGCTTTTCTGTTGCTGCAAACACAACAAATACGATTGTTGTTTCGGGGGAAGATGAAATGGAAACTTCCATAAAACCTGCTACCCCTTTCCCGTGATCTCTTACAAGTTCAAAAATGAGTATTTTTCTAAAATCTCTACCCCATTTCTTGTGGTGTAGTTTGTACAACATATACACATTGGTAATGGACAAATCCAACAGCCAGAAAAATTGTTTCCTTCATAAGATGCTGCATACTGATTTGCAATGTCGGCCAGCACATGAGAACAGCATTAGTTATTTCAATTCAATAAAATGCCAAAGTGTATGATAATCTTGTAACATTATTATGTCAACATTATGTAAAAATAGAATTGCAGCCCAGATTGATTCAACAATGAAAATTTTATTTTGCACACCAGGAAAATGGACATCTATGAGATGGCCTACGAATCAATCAGGGATTATTGGTGTGGCATCTTAATAATGCCCGAGTTGTGGGACATGTCAGTTTACATACTTATACGAGCTGGTAGCCATTAGTCTCCTGTCATCTCCGAGATGCTATACAAGTTATAGGACATGTATTATGCTCATTGCGTATGTGTGCAAAGGGTCAAAAAAGGGATACATTTTATGGAGACCTAAGTGGATTTTCCTTGTGGTTAATATGGGAGCAACGCCAAGAGATTACAGAATGCCAATTAGAAAATTTCTGGTAATTTCACTCATTGTTTCCAGCGAGCCAAAGAATCAATTTCCTTGTACCAGGACATTATAAATAAACATGTAAACATATTATTATGACTAATTCACGTACTTAAGAATTGGTTCAAATCCTGTTCTCTGCATGTAGAACCAGTCGTGCCTTCCGTTTCTCTCATATCATTGCCAGACATGGGGTCATCGCATTTACTATCATCCAATGTCATGCTTCTTGGTTCTGACAAAAATCCAGGAAACAAAGGTTCCAACTTCACAGTTACATCCGAGACCACGGACACCTCCTCACTTTCGAAAGGTTCCTGATGTTTTACTGAAGGTCTTGTCTCTGTTGCTGACTGTACTTTCCCACATGGGACACTATCTCCTTCAACGGCCACAGAAGAGATCATGTGCTCATCATCTGGGTAAACTTTTGAATTGTGGGAATGCTGCTGATAATAATTTCCAGGGCTGTCCTTGTGACTAGTTTGAACACTTTGAACTTCACAGGTGTCTTGCTTACCCTCAGAGGGACCTTGAAAGTCATGTTCAGTAGTATTGCAAGAGTGTTTCTTACTCTTCTGAAAGAAACAAAACTTACATTATTATCCAAGATTTTGAACACTGGGAGTAAAAAAATCCAAATGTATTATTGACTTTACATACGCAGTTCTTACTAAAATCTCCAAGACCCTTAATCTGCAAGGACTGAGCAAGAACCAGAAATGCTTTTAAGTTCTCTTCTAAAATTTCGATCTCTCCTCGGTACACAAAATCAATCACTGCCCTTAGTATTTCAAATGATGCATCTACGAGGATGACAAACGGATGCTTTTCAGTCTCCTGATGAAAGAGCATCTATAAAAAAACAATACAGAAGGGAATTGGTTAGAAAGAGTAGCATTTCTTCTCTATATCTCTGATTTCAAAAGATAGAGAGCACACATCTAAGACAACTTTTCAGTCATAAAGGTGGAGGATAAGAGGAAAGATAAGTCCTGCTACATGTCACAAAGGATCCACACCATTATCTTTTAAAGGTTCATATCTGAAAATAATGATTATCAACAGCAGTCTCTGGTTGGTACTTTTTCATTTGTTTTTATACAATCTGATTGCTCTTTGCAAAGAGTTTGTAAAGTGTTAAAGACTTCACTGGAAATGTCATAGTGTATACATTAGCTCCAACTCACTATTACATCCATCACTATTAGTTCTGAGAAAATACATTATTACGACAATAAAATCATCCAGAGAAAACAGTTGATAACTTTTATTACAAACAGGATGCTTGTTGGTTTAACAAACCAAAATAAAATTTTATTTAATACCCTGAACTCCCACACATGATGCCCTTCAATTAGCAAGTTTTGAAGAAGACTCTTTGAAAGACAACGGTAAAAGACTAAGTGGCAATTACAAATCACTAAAAATTTGAATTTACTACAAAAATAATAAAAATGTGCACAAATACATACAGGAATATGAAATCATATTTTTAACTACTTGCCGAAAACTAAAACTGATACTTGCACAACCACGGATTGCCACCGAAATTAGATAAAAACTTAGAAATGGTTAAACTAAAGATAAATGGTGATTACTTTAAGAAACAAATCAATAAAGCATATCATAAAAAAACATCTTTTAGTGACAAAGACACAGAAAAGGAAACAAAACAAAAATATATTTAATGAACTGAATGCAAAATGAAGTGGAAAATCAGACAACAAGAAAGAACAAATTTAGTTATGAAAAACAAAAATCTTTATTTAGAACAATGGAAAACAAACAAACAAAAGCACCTAGTTTTATCAAAATCTCAGAATTTTTTCCCACAATTACATAACTTTGTCTACTCTATGCATAAAAGAAAGATTTTATAAAAGAGAAATAAAATACAACCAACCATTTCCAGTTCTTTTTAAACATTCCAAAAATTCAAAGTTATTTTCATAGATTTAACCTTAGCTGTACTCCCAAAACAAACTCACATAAAACAAATCCCACACGATTGCATTTAAAAACATTACAGAGGACATCAAACAATACAGAGCTTTATTTTATTAAAATGTTCAAGATATTTGGGATCCCTTTTGTGTCCACTCAACAGAAGTAATGAACACAAAATATGAAAGTCTAACTGAACTCTAACAGGTTTCTGAACACTGATCTATGTTTTAGAATCTTTAATAATCTAAAAGAAATTACAGTAACAATGTTGCACTAATGCTGGATCTTCAGTTTGCTGGAAACCTTTGAAGTTTTAATCACCATTGCCATTTGTGACATTTTAAGCAATGAAGTTAATTAACAGCTCACAAGCTTTTACTTTGCATAGTTTTATTTACTTTTTAATACAGTAAATGTTCAATTTCCATTCTTTTGAGTTTTGTTTTTCACCAAATAAGAAATAAATAATACAAATTATGGGGGGGGGGGGAATTATTTGGAATGTTTTATTTTCTTAAACAAAAATATGATGGCTTAGCCATAATTAAAAGTGTGTTAAAGGAAAAGGCACAGGGGATTCATAGAATCTCAATAATTACACGGGAAACCCAGAGTCTGGCTTGGGTCTCTCTCCTTTGCAGCCAGTAGATGTCAATGATAATGAAATATGCACGTCAGCAACTGTTTTGTTTCAATTAAGAATTATAAGGAATTAAACATGATTTATAATAAGAGCATATCTTATAATTGAGATAAAAATGGTTAGAGTATTCTTAAGATATTACGAAATTTGAATGATATTAGAATCGAGGATGGGCAACACATTTTATCAAGTAACAAAACATAGTGCCATAGATAATAAGAACAAGAACTAAGTAGTGGAACAAGTACTAATAAAAGCTAAGAACCAATGAAGATGAAATACAACAAAATCTTTCAAAACAGAGGACTAAGATGTGACCTGTTATCATGCCTGCTCAATACATATACAAAACATATCATCAATGAATGGAAAGAAACAATCAAGAAGGGAATAAAAGACAGAAGATGCAAACAATCCTTTGCAGTATAATGGAATGAGAAGACAAAGGTTGGAAAATACCAAAGAGAATGGGAAGAATTAAATGATAAAAATTTTCACTTACGTGAAAGTAAGGACTGCATGCAGACAAAACCAGCCTGTGAGCTTTTAGACTCTGACCCTCTGCAGATATAGTGCAATCCACCAAAAAATTGTTCTCTAATAAATTTTTATATACTGTAGAGAGTTCACTGGTATGATCTTTCCAGCACACAGACACCACTCCTTCACCCATGTTCAAATAACCCTGAAACAATTCAAAAAATATATTTTAAAATATACCGTAATATAAGATTTATAAAAATAAACTATTGTGCCCTATTAAATTCATCATATCCTTTATGAATTCTAGTACAAGTCGTAAATAATATCACCAATATAGTATAAGTTATTGAAACTGCCAATTCAGATGATAGAAGAGTCTGTTGAAGCATATAACAATTAATCCAAAGAAATTGATCAAGTAGAAAAAAACAAGAGTTTTCATTCTTAAAACATAAGGAGTAAAATTCCCAAACAATCCAAGAAAGTTTTTAAAAAATGCTGTTGTAGTATCGCTTCATTTAAGACTAATCTTACACATTTTTGGTACCATTTGGTACATTAATTACTATTTACAGTTGCCAAAGATGGTCTGATTGAATAATTAACATCAAAGACAACCTTGGTAGCAGGTTAGAATCTGCTCGTTCTAGATCCACAAGGTGACTATTCAAAACATATATGTGACATGAGTTTAAATCATATAAGGGTTTAAATTGTGAGAAGCCATAAAAATAACAAACTACTTTCCATACTACCACCAAACTCAAATCCAATTTCCCAATTTTCTTCACTAACTTCAATTAATGATTCCAGAAAGTTATTTTTGTTACATGAAGAAATAATTTTTCACTTTCCGTAACAAAAGAGAAAAGACTGAAAGAAGAATTATCAAAAATAAATGTAGGAAGGTTTGGAGAATGAATCTTGAAAAAGGCAAAAGATATACACCATTTCAGAGACAAAAACATTTCTTGACCTCTACCGATTGGCAGAAAGTAATAGCATAAAAAACATTCAGAAAACACTTGGATTAAAATCTATCCATTCAAGAAACGAATAGGTTATAAAATCACCACTGTGAATAATTATTATAAGTGAAAATAAGAAAAATGCAGAACATTTGTGTTACTCAATTATTTTATCACTTGTTATTTTGTTGTGTTGTGTTTATATTACAAGAGGAAAAAAATGAAAATGGAAAATGAAGTAGGTGCAAAATATTAAATACATTTCGGGTCATCGTTTTTATGAGGTTACTGGGCATAACCACATTGGCAAAGCATAGAAGCACAAACGTGACATTTCAGTCGAATCAATCCTGCTTAGTATCAGAAATGTTAATTAATTAATGTTTCGAAACACACATCAATATAACTGAATTTAAAATACATAATATAATTGTCACTCAAAAATACTTGCTTAAACTCGATTTACAGGCAAAACAGACCAAAGTTATCGAAAACAACAACTAGGATTCTCTCCACTCTTTGCATTGTTGGGTGTTGTCCATTTACTCTGTCGACTTCTCTCTGATGTCCTAAGAATAAAATCGTGCCCAGTTACATCCAATCTCAGTGCTGCGCTCACATGATTGGAGACGGAATCAGGATCTTTCAACACCCATAAAACGTGATGGAGACCATTTTAGTGGCGCATTCTCCTGCATCATAAACCTCACGCTCGGGAAAAGGTGCTTCTAATCCTCATAGTGTTTTTGTCCTTCTGGGTTTTGGGCCTAGAAGCGAGAATACATACTACAGAAATGATCCTGCGTATGAATGTAATTAATTAGTGGTGCTGCATGTACAAAAACTATACTTCTCAGTATATGTGTGATATAAACATAGTGGAGAATCTGTACTACCTACCCATCCCTCAGATGAATTGGTGATAGGAGAGAATGGCGTATGGGAAGCGTGAATGGATGGGTGATGCTTTGGACATGAGAAGACGGGTTAATTTGTTAGCTCTAGGATATAGACAGGTTATTTTGTTAAAGGGAAGGCATTGTGGGGGGAGATAGATTCTTTGTTACGGTAATAATATAATAATTGTGACTTTATTTAGGTGGCGAGACTCGGAACATCAGGACCGCTCTTCCGCTTAAGCACGTAACACGTGTTAGACGTGTGGTCGGTCACAGCATATATGTAGTCATTTACATCGGGAGGAGCTGTGATAGGGTAGCAGACAGCCCGGCGCCCTGGGGGACGCCGGCTTGGATGGGATAGGAAGAGGAATAACATGAGAGGTGTCTTACGCGGAAGGAACGTAGGGAGAGGTTGTTTCTCAAAAAGGAATGAAGGCATTCTGGGATGTGTGGTTTTATTTTCAGGAGTACCTCGTGGTTGACTGAGTCGAAGGCACTGATGAAATCTGAAAGCAGAACAGGGGCGTCACATGGCCATTTCGTGATGTTGAAACGTCTAGAGCAATTCGTAGTGTCTGCTTAGAGTAAATTACGAGGTCAAGGATGTCGTTCGGTTCGTCGTTTATCATGTGGCTTCCTGTGGTGCGAGGTTTAGGGATGGTCTTGTTGGGAGGTAGCCGTGTAGGTCTCTCCATGGTTGGTCCTTATTCTCAATTCGTCAGTTTAGCATTCAAGTCACCCGCTATAATGGTGGATGTGCGTCTGTCGGTTATTTGGTCCTAGTCTGCTATGAGGTCTGTTATTCATGGAAATTATTTTGATTGGTCATAGTTGGTTCCTATTTGAATGGAGATAGTTTCGAAGATGTTGGGAATCAGGAGGAATGTGTATGGAATCGTATTCGGCATTAAGATGGCTGAACCTCCGCCCCATGGTTATCGGTCGGTCTGATCTGTAAATGAGGAATTTCGGGATAAAAATAGTTTGGTTAGGTTTTAACCAGGTTTTCTGGATGAGAAATCCCTCGATGGAGTGGTCGTCAAGAAATTGATTGAAGCATTTTTGTCTTGTAGTCTGCCTTGTATGCTCCAAGATGCCAGAATCAGGTAGAGATCTGTTTAGCACAGTTCACAAAGTTTGGTCGCAGCAATCAAGTGTCGTATGTCCTCAGATCCTTTAAAAACGTTAATGTCTTTTATTGTCTGGACGATTCAGGTATTATTATTGATGAAGCCGATGTCTTTTAGAGGTGCTATTACTAATTGTAGTCGGAGTACTGGTTGCCAGTTCTGTTGGCGGCGGTATCTGCAAATGTTCTGCCGTCGAGGGTGTGGAATGATTCAAGGGAGAGGTCTGGCGCAGGCTGGGTGATGCGGGTTGTCTGTCTGTCTAAGCTTGGAGTCAGGTGTTGGCAAGTCGGAAAGCTGCACAGCCGGGCCAGGATGCTTCGTGGCTTTGTGAGCAGTTGGCACACTTGATAAGGCTGCTGGGGCAGAAGCAAAGATATATAAGATATCATATATATCATTGGGCAGAAGACGGTGTCGCGTGATTCTGCTTATTTGCCACAAACACATTTCCTAGAGCAATGGTTCTTGGTGTGCCCGAATTGTTGGTACCTGTTGCAGTGGGGTATCCTGTTGTTTATGTAGGAGTCAATCCTAACAATTTAGTACATGTATCAGATGGTTTCCTTTATTGTCGGTATCCAGTCCTTGCCCGCCTCACATATATAGTCCTAGGTGTGATAGTTTTGTCTTGCTTCATTTTTTCGCATTTCTGACAGATATGTAGGGTTGCTGTAGGTATCACGTATAGCAGTAGATCCTGTGGGTAATCCTTTAATAACAAACTTTTCTCTAGAGTAGCTATTGCATTGAGACAGAAGTGGGCTGCTCAAAGAAGTAAAGTTTCCGTAAGTTGTCTTTTTAATGAACTCTAGTCTTTGGCCTACTTTGTGGTGTGCAATCATTGTCTTCACTTATATGTTGGGTCCTGTTACAACTGTCGACGCCACTTTTGGACAACACATTTAAATATTTCACACGGGCCTTGCAATCTATGATCCAGGTGAAAAGCTCCAATAATAGTTTTGTCCCGGGTGTCTAATAGGGCTTTTCGTGATGTGTCAACTGCTATCATGGTTGTTTGCCTTACTGAAAGGACCTTGTCCTGCTGTCTATTCTCGATTTTGAAACATAGGGAGGCTGTAGTTTGTAGTGATTCAAACAAAGCACCTGTGAGGCATACCTGCATTCCTTTTGATAGTCAGGAGCAGCAATCATCACTTACTTACTTTATACAGGAGCAAGCAACGCATTGTTGCCAGCACAGTGTTGTCAAAACTACATGCAATTCGTTTGGCAATACACTCGGTGAATATTTTATCCATTTTTGTCAAACACGCTTATTTCCATTTGTATTCAGATTTCAACTTGTTTATGGGTTAGTCATAGTACATCATACACAGTTGATAAATAATGCCAATACTAGTAAACTAATTAAATTGCAAATGTTCTACAGTTTGTACCAAAGTTAATTTATTACTGCATTATTATAATGACACCGCCTCAAAAGAAGCAAAGGAAAATAACATTTTAAAGTTTATAATAATGTGATTCAGTGTTATTTCATTTTTTTTTCTAAACAGTATCTGGGGCCACACTCGTCTAATATAATACACATTTAAAATAGTAAATTGAACCCTTTAACATTCTCTAGCCAAGAAACAGCAACGAACTTAAGTTAAAATATAAAATAAATCTAAACTTTGGAAATCTTTGTTTAATTTTCAACTCACAAAATGTTTACCCAAAAATAGAACCTAATTTTAAAAAAACAGATAATCAATGCTATACTGTATTGTTTTAAGATCAAGAATGTCCAGCTTGAAAAATAAACTGCTGAAACACTACTACACCTCTTCCAATGACATACATATGTTATTAATATATTTTAATTCAGGTTATTTAATTATATTTTAATTAATATCCTTAATAAGAATATTAAGGACATTTTATAAGAAGAGGTTGGCATCTTTTGGATTGGGGTAAATGGATTTGTACCTGGTAAAGGAATTGGAAGGTAAACTGAAATTCTCATCCAATACCACACTGTGATATATTTAATTCTTCAAATCAAATGAATTTTTAAACTTCTTTTAATTATTCAATTCATATTACACATTGCTGTTATTTCTTCTTTCCAAAATTAATACATTAACTCAAAACAAGCAAAAAGGGACAATAAAAAAGGATATCAATAACAGTGTAATGCAGTTAAGAGTAACAGCACGTCACCCAAATGCTAAAAAATGGGATATTTTATACATTACAATGCACAATTTTTTATTCGCTTTGATAATGAAATAAACTTGCTTTCATTTAGTCACATTTACTGCACTGCAACCCTGAACTCCCCACCAGACGGAATATAATCACATACCGCATTTCGTCAATGAAACAATATCAAATTCACTGACTAATTTAATGCAACTCCTGTTCAATTAATACCTTTTCAAGAATCAAGGCCTATCCTGAAGTTGATCTAGCAAGCGTAACACGAAATTGGCTTGTCCTGAAGCAACCGTTAGAGGTTGATAAAGATACTGCACGAGAAGAAGCTGCAGATGCCACAAGAATTCGAATGTTGGAATGCTCCTAGTGCTGAAGACTGCGAATTGAGTTGCAATAAACGGGCAAATGTGACATCACTCATCACACGTAAATCGCATACAGCAGCTCTTTTGTGTGCAACCGCTATTGTGATAGGTAAAGCAGCTTCGGTAGGTGAAGCCAGACACGCCAAGGCGATTCGGGCGCTCTCCCGTGTACGTACGCTTGTGATTGTAAAGCTGGCTTTATCGGAAGAAAGCAGAACACTACTCTCCAGCGTGCTTGGGAATGTAATAAGCCAACATTCATTTTGTTATTGTTGTTGCCGCCGCAGCGATGCGCTTTCTGTGCAAACGCACGTGTCTGCCGAGAGTGTGCACCTGGGCGAACTCGATACCGCACACGCCGCAGCGATACGGCTGTTCTCCCATGTGCACGAGCTTGTGCCGGGCCAGATGGCCCGCTCTGGAGAAGGCGTCCCCGCACACGTCGCAGCGATACGGCCGCTCCCCGGTGTGCGTGCGCGCGTGGTAGCGGAGGGCGCTGGGATACGCGAACGTGGTACCGCACACGTCGCAGCGATACGGCCGCTCCCCGGTGTGCTGGCGCAGGTGCATGACCAGCGTGCTCCGGTGGGCTAATACTTTGCCGCACACGTCGCAGCGATACGGCCGCTCTCCCGTGTGCTTGCGCCCGTGGACGAGCAGGTCGTGCGACTTGGCGAAGGACGCTCCGCACACGTCGCAGCTGTGCTGGCGGTCGCGAGGGGGCGCGGCGGCGGCGACGGCAGAGGGCGAGGCCGAGCGCCGGCCCCCTGCGTCTGGAATGGAAAGCGTCCTCAGCGTCTGCGCCTTCTGTGTCAGCGATGGAAGCGCCTGGGCCTTCTGCGCGCGTCGAGCGCGCAGCCGCATGCCGCTGCGTTGCTGCGCCTTCTGGTTCTTTTCACGTACGAGGCTGTCTGCACCTGAACAATCAGGGAATTTCTCTTAGTCTCAAGGTCACACACGGAGTTTCTCTTAGTCACAGCGATGTTACCGTCCCCCCGTTGGCAAACTAGCACGTAACTTCGCAAAAGGATAATATGACGTCAAAAGAATGTAGCTAAAGGTAGTGTTTGGGAGAGACGAGTCACTACAATTAAGGGGAGCTAGAATGGGCAAAAATTGTGAAAATATACATTTTCACTTTTTTAAATCATTAATTACTTTATAGTTTTCTGTGTTAAATAAGCCAAGTTTCATTTTAATTTGTCATCTCTGAGTTTTTTTTTTTTTTAATTTTGAAGTTTATGTAGCTTCGAAGCGGGCGAGGCCGTTTTGATACATCGTGGGTGTTGCTTGAATATGGTGGATGTTGCTTTTCTGCTTTCATTGTGAGAAATTGTTAATAGTTTGCTTTCTAGTGTTCGACACACTGTTTCTGATAACAATTGAGGATTTAATAGCGTCAAAATACCAGAGTTTGTATTTGCCCAGCATAAGGATCAGGAATGCACTGAAAACTTCAGGAGTCATTTCCCTTAAGTTTAAAATTTTCATCTTTAGGGAACACTTTCTCAGAAACTACTAATAGGAGGATGCTCAAATTTGAACAGAGCATACAGCACACCAGTTTATATACTTTAACAGGGCTGATTTATAAAATGCTAAATAGTTTAGACAATATTATTATAAATGTTAGTATGTTCAACATTTATATTTAAAAAAACGAATAACATTTTTAAAAATGCCTTCGTTAGAGTATTTACAACTAATGAATCTACACTCGCATGAAATTTCAAGTCTGTAAATTTAATAGTTTCTGAGAAAATGTTCCTTACATTAACATTGGCGAGATGGGCCATTCCGATTCCCCTTAACTGAGGGACTTCGCCTGCCAATTCTTCAAGCAGTTGTCAGACATATCTGAGCACTTCTATTCACCGTTATTGTCCCTGGGAACATCTGGAGAGGAAACGGACGCAGTAATGTGACAGCGGCCATGAGCATTAGGGTACATTTATGTTGGAGCGATGACAAAACGATGGGAAAAACTTATTGTTTCCAAAATTGATAAAATGTGGTATTCCACAAGGATAAGTACTGGAACCTATACTGATAACATTGTGCACTAGCAATATAATATCACACGTGCACAGATTTTACATCTCCCCTATAAGACCATAATAATACCCAATGACATAAAATGGGAACAACTTATTCCTTCCAGACACTTATCTGACTAGTGTACTATTCATTCTACTGTGAATGTTGGACTAAGTATTAAATATTAAGAATTTTTTTATTTCATAAAGACCAGACACTTTTGGAATATGTCTAATACAAATTAACACTTATACCAAACGTTCTTAAAACCCTCAGCTATGGACATTGACTTCAGATACTAGGTCTTCATCTATTAACAAAGTGGCAATATGGACAGAAATACACAAAATCCTCTAGGGGTACTAAAATATTCCAGCTCCTTCATCACCCAACCAACTCACACTTATGAGAACACAACATGAAACAGGAAGTCATCACATTCCACACCCCCACAAAAATAATACTTCCATAGAGATGTGAATTTATGGACTCCCCAATATGTAGTGTACTTAGAGGCCATAGATTTCAAAAAGTTGAAATGACTTTTTCTACTCTGCAGAGATATCTACTACCTTGCTTACACAAAAATTAAGAAATAATTATTAATGATAATTTATACACACTGGTTTAATTATCATTAGTTTTTATATTTATTTCTTTATATAAATAACACATCAGGCATAAACATTTGTTAAGGATATAGTCTGACTTTGGCTACTTCACAAAGAAGCCAGTTAATGTTCGCCTTACCCAAAATGGGTGGACAAGTCCAAATTAGGAATAGCTTCAAAACAAACATCTCCATGATGGAGTGAAGGAAGTTATGGTAACAAGGAATAGATAATAGGCAAATCTGATAAACAAGAGACTGCTGATACGAAGATTCTAAGGTGAGTGAGAGGCAAGGTGTGTAGTTTCAAGATCCACAGTCACATTTAAAATTCCTTTTTACATGATTGTACCTAATCTAACCTCTATTCACCTCAATACTTTAGCCCTCTCTTCACCTCAAGTTCACTCCGGATTTTTGAGTTGGAGACAAGGCTCCATTCTTCATGATTTACATAAAACAAACTTTAGTCTCTGCACAGCACAATTTCCAATGGTCTTTACGCCAAAATACTTCTTTTAATAACATAAATAATCATGTTACTTTAGCCAGCTCCTCAGAAGCTAATGTCAAGATTAACTGAATGAAATCCGAAATGACGCATTCATGGTCTTTCAGACAGCTTTATCGTTATTTTCTGGCTACCATTTGAACTAACCAGTGACATCTAACATTAAACATTTTACAGACTTAAGAATACAAGTAAATAAATAAATAAAATTCTTCTACTTACTTGAGCATTGATCAAGACTTTGTTCATTACATGCAGATTCTGTTTGAACATCAGTTTCATTAGTATCATTTCTTGGCATGAGTGGTGTCTTGGAGTGGACAGGAGTGACATCCATTGGTTCTTCCTGCTCATCGTCCGCGTGTTCGCTTTTTGGAACCAAAATCTCAGGCTGTAAAGGTTCATCAACTTCCGCAACATCTCTGCCAGAAGACACATTACTGCTCAATTTCATTTTCTGCTGTTGTGACGGTGACATCACTGCTGATTCCACGTTTCCTTGAGAGGATTCACAGCGATCTTCAACAAAACAAACACCAAGCATTATTTAAAAGCAACTTCGTGTCTTCTTGGGAGATACTGCACTTTACTGAAGATAATCTAATTTTAATTTAAAAGGACATGATGCATATAGATTTAACAAATAGTACACCATATTCTACTAATTCAAAAATTTGTTTCCTTTTTAATTTTTAAGTTTATGGCTTAACCCCCAAGAAGGATGTTGCTGGAAAAAAAAAAATGAGATCAGAAGTAAGAAGTTTCAGTAGTGAAGACACTCAACATCATTATTAACACAAGGCAGCTAAGAAAGAATTTAAACTCCAACCGTTAATCACTTTATAATGCTCTTACTATACAGAATACACACCCTTTTTATAGTACTAGTTAATTAATTGTACAATGAAACTATCACGCCCACTAGTTTCAGAAACACTTTCTCACAGTTACACAACTGTCAAGTGAATATTGTTGGATAATACTGAGGTAATTAATTTACACTAACTGAAATATCTTGCATTACCGCTATCACAATAATTTATTACACAGAAAAAGGAATTCCATCTCTTCCCGCCCTGTGGTGAGATATTTTCTATTGAATCCCACTTCCTTACTCCCTCCTGCAAATATCCGGTCCACTTCACTCACTTTCTAACTAAAACATGTTTACACTTTCTCTTCCCCACTTCTTCATCCCTAAACTTCACTTACTTTCTTATAACAAACAATATTAACCAAATATAACATGAAATCATAAAATACTTGTACTTGCATATACTCTTTTTATAGGGTTTTATACATTCTATTACTTTCAATGAATTGCCACATTGTAAAACTTAATCTTTCATGTTTTTTTGACACTTGTTGCAATTGAAGGGCTTTTAATTTTATTCAAGTACACGTTTTAGAGTCCCTTAAAAAGGAGTGGTTGATGAAAAGGTGCCAATAACCCTTTAGACAAATATAATGCCTCCAACAATCCAAGATCACGGTGGATTCAGACTTAAATAAGTTAATAAGTTTAAAAGATTTTTCTATCATCTAAAATTAACTCATTGCTTCTATTTTCAAAAAACCTAAACAGTATTGATACACTTTCACTTCCTCCAAATACCCATTACCCATTATTCTTTTACCTTGAATATACTTTCATCAGAACAAACTTTCTTCAATTTGAGGGAGTATTTACTCTCCTTCACCACCCAAAGGTATGCTTTCACACACTAGAACCATTAAACACTTTCCTACAAATATTCATCAAATCTTCCAAAAAATCCAAACCAATTTGTCAGTTTTAGCATCAACACATAAATCAAATAAGTAATTCTATCTTTTGTTATTTTATAATATATTTACAGAAAGTTCTTTTAGGTGCTGCATCTCTCTTGTGAACAAGATCACTTGTGTAAAAGTTTTTATATTTTGTAATGGGCTAATTTCTGTCTATTAAAATAAATAAATACAGTTTAGAGTGTATAAATCTATAGCACAAAGTCCTGTTTAAGATGGATGGGAAACTTCAAAATTAAAGAAAAATTTTAAATTGATCCTGGCATTACCAAGGGGGATTTTAAATTTCATGCTATTGCTTACACAACACAGAGAAAGTTTTGTAATGCTGCGGAGAAAAAACTGAATTTTCGACAGAAAAACTATTATTGCCCTAGGGCCTGGGCCCTGGTAATGAAAAAGTACATAAATCTTGCCCGTATACATATTAAATAACTTCCTTTAACATGTGTAGCCAGAATCCAAGTTTTGTAGGTCCTTGATATTGAAAAATCAATTGACGGCAAAACATCTGTCAGTCTGTGAACAACGCTAGCGACTAAGCATGATTTTCACCAAAACTGATATTTTAATTTGGGGTTACTTTAAATGACGCCAATGGGACATTTAAAAAAAAAATGAATCCAATTTTTTTCATTAAATTTTGATATTGAATAGTGTAAATGATGCTAAGATGATGCAGGTTTCATTTTCATTGAAATCCCTGATATTTTGAAAGTTTTTTAAAGACAAATTTTGATAAATGGTCTTGTACAATTTTTTTCGAAAATTTGAGAATTTTCATGTAATTTTGCAAGAAATATAGGTTATTTTTAATTTTTTAAACTCAAAAACGACACCTAACTTTTATCTTTAAATTTTCTCCTCGTATGTGTCAAAGGACAGTAAATAAGTGGTGCTATTCATATTTCAATCAAACTCTTTGTATTTTCAAAAACCAGAAAAAAATTAAAAGTTGTAAATTTGAATTTCCCAAACTTTGTTTGACTCACTGTACGCAAAATGGCAACACAGCAGTTTCAAATTATATTCAAATGCTTCTCATTGTGACGACTGTATAATACAGACAATTTTCTTACGAAAGGACAGAAAGTTTAGTATGACAGAAATTAAAATATTTCAATATTACATATCTATTTCCAACAATGCAAGAAAGTATTTGCTGTTGTAGCATCTCTAGTTACCGATTATAAAAGCAGTTCCTCCATCAACTTCATTCACTAATGTCCCAGATGTGGGTTCATTTCTTCCAAGATTTTCCAAAATTTCGTTTCTGGCTTCTGAAAGGTCAGAAAATAAAGGTTCATATTTCAATGTTATTTCAGAGTCTACAGCCTCTTCACATCCCAGGGATCTCAGACGTTCTTCTGGAATATGTTGTTCCTCAAGTAAGACACTACGTCCTTCATCAGAAGCTGAAAAAATTGTATGATCAGCATCAGGAGACTCGTTCACATTGTGAGGATGCTGGTGGAAATTTTCAGGGTTGTCTTCATGGCTAGCACTAATTTGAACTTCACAGGTATTTTCATTTTCCTCATGTGGTTCTTGAGGGGCATTTCCTGTATTATTGCTGGATGGAGTCTTATTTACCTAAAACAAGCAAAACACACACTACCTCACTTTGTCAATAATAGATGTAAAAAAATGTAAAATGCAGCATTGCTTTGCATACGCACATCATTCTTAGAAAAAGCATTTAGACCCTTTATTTGTAGGGACTGAGCAAGAGCCAGAAATGCTTTTATGTTCCCTCCTGAAATTCGAGTCTCCCCTCGGTACATGAAATCAATCACAGCCTTCAGTGTTTCAAACGATGCATCTACAAGAATGATAAATGGATGCTTCCCGGTCTCTTCTTGAAACAGCGTCTACAAGACAACAAACATGGAAGAAGGATAGATAGAAAGATTATCAATTCTTCTCTACAACTATGACTTCAAAAGGTGCAGAGCACACATCTATCTCTCACTGTTTCCACTATGAAGCTGGAAGCCAATTTAATCACTTGTCACAAAGAACACACTACCATTATCTTTGATAGGTTCCTTTTAAAATAACGAATATCCACTGCAACGTGCAAGGGCAGATCCAGCCAATCATTTTGAAGGGGGCCTTCATAGATTATTGTTAAATAATAAATATTTGTTATTATATTGTAAATTATTTTTGTACTGTAAACATATTATACAATATTTTTTTAAACACTTATATGATTCTAATAAATAATTTAAATAAATATTTAAATCAATTTTGCCAAATAATAGAAGCAAAAAATAAATAGCAAAAGAAAACTCTAGGCCTTTTTTTGGGGGGGGGGAGGCTACCATGCTCCCCTCCCCAATCCACCACTGGCAATGTGGCTGGTGTTTTTTTCATTCCTTTGTTTGTTTTTTTTTCTATTTTGATGATACTCAACAAAATCTATGATGTATCCACTATTGTAGAAGAATATTCCCCCAAGTTCCAAAGAACCGTTTGAAATCTCACTGGAAATGTCAAGGTGAATAAGTCATCACCAACTTGCTTTCAATCATCATTTGTACTTTATGAAATGTATTATTCTAAGAACAAAACTTAGCAAGTATGTCCTTGCTCTTTTTTTAAATGTATTAATCAAGTGTGCATAGCAATATAATAAATCAATATTAAATTTCACCTAGGATGACAATAAATCTACACCATTAATTAGCTTCAATTTCCTTAATTTCCTTGGTATATAGGTTCTACCTAGTTTTAGAAATAATTGATCTAAATGTCAATTGCATGGATAGATAAATTATGGTTCTACCAAAATACCGGACTGAAATGAAAGAGTATTGGTGATTCCTATTTCCAATTCTATGCCAACTGAGCATGGGGTTCTGCAGGGATCAATCTTAGGCCCTATCCTTTCTTTTGTACATACCCAATAGGCCCTCAACCATTTGACAAGCAAGATCAGTTCTGTCTGCTATATCACAAATGTTCTTTGCAAAAAGAAACAATAAGAAGTATGATTTCAGATGTCTGAAATTGGCTTCAAATAGTACATGAAGGAAAAACTGTTTTAAATCGCGAGAATTAAAATAACTGTCTGACAATTATACCACCAAAAAATTTCATTAGATCCGTCTATTTAAACATTTAGTAAAGTTACTATAAATAAAGAAATGACATTTGTAACTGTTTTATTATGTCAGCATTCTATACATTTTTGTCCTAATCCCAAAACTTTCAACAATTTAATGTAGTGTATTTTCAAGTATTAGAGCAATATGATAGAAGGTCTTATTAAAAATGACAAAGAAATGTCTATTCATATACAAGTGAACAAGAAATAAAAAATTGAAAACAAAACTGTAAGAAAAAAATATCAGACTTATACATGAATAACACAGAAATGAGATTAAAACCATGCAATGAAAAAAAAATCCATTAAAAACATGTTTTTATGAAGCAGGAAATGACATTGAATATATAAAAAAGTAAGATGTTAACCTTATTGTAGTAATGATACACGAAAGTAACATTTGAAAATATTAAAAAAATACAAAAAAATAAATGGCAAATTCGAGAGCAGTACAAAGCACGTCCAAAACAACAATATTACAAGAAGGCGTTCTGAAATTACATGTGATCAGAAACAAAGGACTATAAAGAATTCTGACACATCTCAGAATTTTAACACATATTTAACAACTTTCTTGGAAGTTATAGGAAATTCAAAAAAGCAAAGGTTTTCATTTGTAAGTTCAGAACTTTTTGGTAAATCCTCTTCCCATTACACACCAAATTTCACATTTTCTATCTTTTCCATACAATCCACTGTCCCTAAACTTTTTAAAATTTTATTTTATTCATAATGAATAGATAGTTTATAAATTGTTAAGGTTCATAGAGAATACGTTGCATATAGGTAAATCTAACAACAAAAATATATATAAAGGTGACTCCACACATTTGTCATGCAGCAAACAGCTGGTTACCACTCACCAAATCCTCAGTAGAATGGATGAGTTGCATACTATTTGCCAAGTGATGAACAGTCAGTGCTCGCCCTACCCATCGCATGTTGGTCTTTTGGACACATCTAAGAAAGCGAACATTTGCCGAACACATCAACTGTTTGGGATAGGGCGAGCAGCATCTCACTGCTCGGCAAATGGTGGAGCCAGCCTTAACAAGAATCTTAAAAATTTTTTTAAATGTTTTAACATATCACCTTTCTTTATAATGACATTTAACTCACATGAAAATAAGGACTGCAAGCAGATAAAACCAGCCTATGAGCTTTTAAGCTCTGTCCCTCAGCAAATATAGTGCAATCCACCAAAAAATTGTTCTGCAATAAACTTGAATATACCGCGGCAAGTTGATGAGTGTGATCTTCCCAACACACAGAAAAAGTTGCTTCAGCCATGATCAAATAGCCCTGAAACAATTCCAAATCCATTTTTTAATATGTTTTAAAAAATTGTTAATTGAAGAAATATATCTTCAGAAGAGTTTACATTGCAATTATTATTCACATTATCAGAGAATATTCAGCTAGTTAGTGGCTTTTGCCACTAATACTAAGCTCAAAATAAAAGACTACAAACTTACTGCTGCCTAGTACATATACCACGCTGTTTGCTAAAGTTTAATTAGGAATATTGTATATGTGTGGAACTGGTATGGCAATATTAAATTACAGAAAAATGTATTTATTTATACTGTTTATTCTGAAAAAAAATTTAACAACTCCACCAAAAATGATAAATTAGGAATTTCATCCTTGACATATTTCAGAGCTAAAACTCCCAAACAAAGTTCCAAGACAATAAACATACCCCAAAACAATATATTATCTTTAAAAGTAGGATGAGTAAAAATTCACCCAATGACAGTTTCTTACAGCTAGGACAATGATGTAATGTACAAATGACATCAGATCACTTCTGGCTGCCTTTTTCATATTCTTGAAAAATTCCATAAATCTTTGGATTTCATTAAAAATATTGTTTCATTACATGGTTTTAGTTCTACTCATGGCCCATGAATTTTCACTTTTTCTAGTATTAGTACATCTTTCCACAAGGTATCTAAAACCTTGCATATTAATAATAGTTCAGTGAAAAGAGGCTGCATGAACCGTATCAGCAGAGTGGACTCTTCAATGGCTACCCATGGGTTCATAAGACACATTTTCATTATGAAATTACGACAAGGCAATGGTCAACAATTTAATACTGTTGCAATTGTAAATGTTTCAATACCAAGTCTCTAATACTTGCTTATCTACAATAAATCTTGAATATTATCATTTTAACTACTTAATTATCCAATTTTCCATTTTCCATTTGAAGCCTTAAAGAACTAAATTTGATTAAATGAAGGTTTAATTTTTTTTATATTTTTAAAGATAGTTAAGCCTGATGTCTGACCGTAAGTTAATAAAAAATAGAATGTACAATTAGCCTGCCAGAGCTAGCTCCAAAATTCCAGATGAGAACACTCTCACTAGATTTCTGAGACCCATAGACTTCTTATTTCAACGGATTCCCATGGGAACTGAATATATTTTAATGGAATACTTATCATTTACATTCAAGCATTCAGAATATATTATGTACAAACTTTTTGAGACAACTTACACAAATAAATAATTAAAGTGCAAGTATTAATCAATAAAATTATGAGATAAGTTCAATACTTTTTCAAATCAATGCAAAAATTAACAATACAACATTCTAATGAAAATATGTTCTTAATTTATTACTAAAGAGATTTACAAAAATAATTTTGTAATAATAATTACAACAGAGACATTCTTTATCTGTGCTCAGGCATCCCGAGAGAACATGTGTTCTTACAGAAGGAATTTGAGTCCTTGGGACAAAAATAGAGTTTTTCTGTCTTTTCCTTCACAATCATGACACCATCTTTACCATATCTCAAATTGTTTTTTTACTGTAATGCTGGTAAATGTTGACACTGTCTCAAATATTATTTGATAATATTGTCTGATACTGCGAAACTTGAAAGCTCATCTCTAGCAAGATCAAGAGTCAGAATCTTAAGAAATAGTATCCAATGAACTTGGAGATTATTGTTGCAATTACAAATAAATTGAAGCCATTACTTTTGTCAATGTCCAATATGTCTAGAATTTCTAGTGCAACGGTAAGACACATACATTTCAACTATATCAACTTTCTTCCCCTTCACTTCTGCATTTCTCTTACTCAGTATCAATATAATCTTCATCTGTCCAAAGCCTCACCTTTATAATGGAAGTCTAGCTCCAAAACAAGCCAACCTTCAATTTCCTTCCTCTTCATGCCATAAAATTATATTTAAAATATAAATGTTTCACTTTGTTAAAATGTAATCCAAATGTGTTTTAGTTAATCACCAATTAATACAGCTAAACCTTCATTTAACAGTAAATACTAACTTGGAACTTTATTGAGATTTTATTACCAATAGGTCTTCAGGACTCAACAACTTCAAAACATTTTATACTTCAAAACCCATTAGGCAAATGGCATCAATTATAACATCAGAGATAATAATGGAAGATACTTCAACTTACAAATATTTATTGTTTTGCATTCTACCAGAGGGATCAAGAATTAATTGATCTGGATATGAGAAACCCAGCACAAGTTCTGCTGGATTAAAAAATGTGTGGGGACAAAAATCTACAATTACACATCAAAAAATGCTGTGGAATCAACTTGATTCAATGACTTCTATAGATAATCCGAAAACACAATTATAAAAAAAATAAATTGTTCTTTCTCTTTGGCTCGCATCAAGGTCAATCTTAACTCTTTCAGAAATTTTCGAACTCACTGTAACAATATCATTCCAGTGAGCAACGTATGTGCTATGAAAACATTAATGCTAGAACAAAATATGAAGTAGGGCCTATCCCACATTTGAACATGGATATTTTCAAGTAGCAAGATATATCCAAACCCGAAAGAAAATTCATGAAATCTGCGATCGTTTTCTTGGGCTCTCTTGACCAGTTTCCATTCGTGCTAAATGAGACAATAAAACGTTACGCTGCATATGAAATCTGCAGTTCGTCCGCAATACAAATGGTTTCTAATACACGCGACCAAAGATTTGTCACCAAAAGTTGTCCTGATTGCTGCTCTTGACATACAGGAAGGACGTTCTTACAGAACACGAAAGGGAGAAAAAAGGGTTAGGTTTCCTTTTTGCGGAGCACAAGAAAACGTGCGAAATATCCATTCAAATAAAACCTTTACAAAACTCATTTACCACAATCCTTTTTTCGAGTTTCTTCTGTACAGGATGACGGTAAAGAGCTTATGTTACAGAGCACTACTGCAACAGAACACGCAATGAACCACTGGCACGTGGCCGCTGGCATCAGGGCTGGTTCACTCAATGTTAAAAAGCGGGGGACAAAGTTTTAGTTCCTCGGTCACAACGATAGCGAAGATAGCGCTGCTGTTGCGTTTTCGCGCGCATTTTGAATAAAGTTGCGCGAATGCAGATTATGGTGAGTGTAGGGAATATCCATGGGTATTATCTGCTTTTCTTACGTTTTACTACAAATAATTGTATTATTTAACCTTTTGGTTGCAGTATCAAAAATTCCCGAAAAATAAACTTAGGCCAGAACGATGGTTGAAAAACAAATCGCGAAGATTTAATTGTTAAAATATGTTTTTAATATTTAAAAAATTAATAAAATTTTATGTATGAATGAAATTAATCAAATAAGCACACCTGGATACGATTGGTGAGACAGAACCTCACTTCTAAGGAGGGAGTATTTTCTATAGTATAAAATTTACAATCTCCGCAATGAATTGGGATCTGTAGACAATTAAATAATTTCTTGTTTACATATAACAATTTTTAATGAATATTTGACACGAATACATAGATGAAAAACTTGGAAAAAATGATAGAAAATTCCCATTTCATTTAGTTTCAGTTGTAACCAAACATCAACACCCCAGCTACTATTATGTATGCGTTAGAGTGGTTACAGATGGTGGCTTTAATATTGTTGGTAAATGTCATTTAACTTTTATTACACAATTATTTAAAATAATTGATGTAAAAATAACTTTCATTACATATCCTACTTTTACAATTAATTGCTCATTATGAAAGAGTTAGCACAAAAAAAAAAGTTTTCTAACATTATATTATGTTCTTTTTCCACAACAGTGCAATTAGGGATCGTGAAATGTGAAAGTTGTTAATTCCATGTTAGAAAAAACTAGAAAACAGAATAAAAGCTAACAATGCTCAAAGTAAATATTTTGTTTGTATATTCAAATGTTTATATAGTCACATTTCTGATTTTTCTATGCGTTTTTGTGGATTTTTTAAATAATTTGTGTTCAATGAAAAAAAAATAACATGAATGATTTTTAAATTTGAAATTTATTCATCTCTTCTTCAGAATTTTTGTAATATCATTATTACAACAAACACAATAACTGATTCATTAACAGATTTTACAATTATTTTACTGTGTGGAATTTATATTGATATCTACATTAATATTTTCACATTATTTTTAGTATTATATTTTATATAAATGTTTTATATTTATATAATCTTCAGAAAATAATTATTTTTAGGATTAACTTACCTCATTGACAAAACAGAAATAATTCACCTGTTTAATGTGCTGAAAGGAATTCACAATAATCTTGTAACTAAAACTTTGGAAATAGACATAGGAAATTTGAAGGAAACTAAATTAGCTTCATGGCACATCATAGGAAAAGTCTATTACCTTGTTCCATATGTAAACAAAATTAATAAGGTCGTGAGGAAATTGTCTCAACATATGTAACCAACAAAATGAAAAAATGAGTTAAATATACCACACAGGTTTTTACGGAATCAGTGTTGGCATACATGGAATTTATATCTCGAATAGATGGTAAATATAAATTTAAATATTTATTTGCTTTCACAATTTCAATTTAATTTCATACGCAGGATTCTTATTCATTTTCAATTTCACATTTATTAATTATTCTCGAATTCTACTCTTAAATTTATTGGATCACATCCCACAAACACTTGAATGAAGTTTAATGTTGTATGGAGCTACAAGCAAAAGTTAAGATGCAATTTCATCAAGTCAAGAACAGAGGGTCCAATATTTTTTAAGCGCTTGTGTTTGCATGGTACATATATATATATATATATATATATATATATATATATATATATATATATATATATATATATATATATATATAAAAATTGTGTAAAAATATTTTAGGATGTGTACTATTACCACTTTTTTTTGTAGTTGAATTTGAAACTCCATCTGGCACTTTAAAAATTCCTAATAAAGATGATCAGATGATCTTGCAACAGCAGAGGTTTTAAATTTTTTAAACAATATATTCAATTCATGCAATGGGAAAGCGGAAGGTCTCAATTCATCATCTGTTGGATCAAATAGTAGCCCTCACAAACCTTTTAACATGAAAGCAAAAGATATTAACAAATGAGATTTGTGAACCCAACCACTAACAGAGGAAAAAGTTCCATCCTTATGGAATTGGATCTTCACAATTGATGGTTTCCTCTCATTAAGACATAAATTAACCAAACTTGGAGTCAGCCGCTTTAGAAGCAGGAATGTGAATTAGGGCCCCTAAGAAATTATTTTTGCTATATCGGAAATTACAATGGATCTAATTTGAACTCTCCTCAATAACTTTTTAATTCACACAGGACATTTTTATTTAATAACATGAACCATGCCAAACTTATTGAGAATTGTGACAAAACAGAAGGAAACTTTCTGTTTACTTAAAAAAAATTGTTTCCCAGCCATATGAACAAACACATGAAACAGGAACATATGAAGTAGAGATGCCTGAGATGATCTCTGAAATTCCAACCCCAAAAAAAGCATTTTTGGAATCAATTCACCTGATTGTATGGCAAAGTAATTTTTAAAAACATTCAACTGCAAGACTTGTAAAGAATCATTCCAAAATTTAAATTATAATTCATTCTTTTTATCAACTGTAGAGTTATTCATATGTTTTTCCTTTCTAAAAAATTGCACCATTTTTTTCTGTTAAGGCTACAATATGAGATTTTTCCTTTTCTATAGCAATCTGATTGGTTACTGCACATCTGGGCGCGCCAATTTACACCATGTTGACACATAAACTATCATTGAAATCAACAAATAAGCAGAACAATACTGAATTGCGACTTACTTTTGACAGTATATTCAGTAAAATTCGAATAGATTTTTCCTGTAACTAACAATAATATTATTGATACAGGAGTTATTCAGATGATTCATTTACCAATTCAAATTTGGCTACATTTAATTAAAAAATCATCATATTAACCTCTTGTAACACTGACGTTGAAATATACAAAAATATTTTCCCTAATTTGGACAGTGCCCTTAATATTTATAAATTTGCAAAATAAACTTTAGATAATGAGAATACAATATTTATTACACTCAGTTCTTTAATTACACATTCTGAAACCAACGTTTTCTTAATTGTTCACAAACTCTAAATTGGTTTCATTATTTATTTAATACATTTCCAGTACTTGTTAATCAAGTTTTTCTAAACAAGGCAAATATTAATTGATTTATAAGTTACCAAAATAATATATTTGTCTATAATATCATTCAGACTCGCACCACTTGCAGCTTCAAGGGGGAAAAAATTTACACTGGCACACTTAGTAATAGGATTTTCTTGGAATGTTCTTTGAAAACAGCGTAGGGCTTGTAGGAAACACTGTTGGTGAAGTTCCATCTTCTAGCGTTGGTGAAGTCAAATTTTTTTTATATCTTGCCAGAGCATCTTATATCTTGCCATCACATCATACTGCAACTCGAATATCACCTCCAGAATGGAAACTTAACTCGTACACCTAAGCAAATTAAATTAATTACATTTTGTCATAAACTAATGAGAGTGTACCTATTCTAGAAATGCAAACAATAATGAATTATGTACATTTATTTATTTCTATTTATTTGGTCAAAAAACAGTAAAAACTGTATGTCTCATTTGAAAATGTGACATTTTAAATAACTGGGCAATGCAAACAATGGATTAATATAAAACTTGTCCAATACCATGCGAAGTGATCAGTTGGAAATAATATAATTAAAACACTTGTAAACCAATAGTACAGAATAAATGACACATCTACTTAGGTTAGGTTATACTATATGGATTTAAGGATTTTCAAGACTATTTTGCACGGTAGAAATGCTCACAAATTAAATAATCAATTACAATTATGCAATAAGATTTCAAAATTAATTATAAATACCTCCACTGCTGGATGGGCGAAAATCCAAGCGATGTATTCCCTACCTCCAGTCTTCTTAAAATCTTCCAAAAAGTCAAAAATGAAGTTTTAGACACGGCAAATAAATGTCGTGGCACGATTCACTCTATTTAAAAGGCATGACATTCTAAATACTAACAAAAAGCTGAAAAATGTCGCCTGAAACAGCACCTGAGCAGCACGTAACCATATAACGAATCAAAGCCACCGCCTACATTGCCACCGGCAGCTTTTGAATTCTGTGACGTCACACGTTTAGTTCGCTCACTACAACGATAGGATAGATGGCGCAAAAATCATTACCCCGTTTTCCTATCTAAGTTTCACGCCCCTGGCTGGCATGATCTCCTCCTCCAAATCCAATGTTACATCACTGCACGCCCAGATTATGCATTGCCTCAGTGCTGCCCTCACAAGGTCGGCCCGCCATACTCACGTAGTGCGTACCAGAAGGAGGGGGGTTCTTGCGCATCCTATTATCTCACTTCAGCCAATGAGATTCCGAAACCAGTTGCGTCACAATGTTAGCGGGAATTTTAAGCGCAGCAGATACCAAAAATCTCGTTACAAGACATTGAAACAGATTTATGAAGCATTTCTTTTAAATATTGCGTCCTGTACACCTTCATCGTGTTATTTTTGGTTGTGGACTTCGTGCTACTAATACTTCAGGCCTCCGAAATACGTCATCAGCTGTCTGTGACATAGGCACATGTAGACCACGTTGCCTATTAATTTGTGTGTTTGTAGATTATTATTAGTAGTAGTAGGAATTGGTACACTGGAGAAACTCACCCATGTATTTCCACCATGGTACATGGCTACCAAGTCATTACGTAAACTTCAGTAGAGGCCAACATGATACTATCGAACAACGATGCGTCTTGGTTAAATGACCTCATTGCCGTAGATATAAACAGTTATTTTCAAGTTCAGAGTAAAATTAGGATATCTTGCAACTGCAGTGATCTAACGCGAAACAATTTTATTGTGAATAAAATAAAGAAAATAGTCATTAAATTAGTTCATTATAATTTGGCGTGAATATTCTTCTTGTAGTTGTTATTCACTCGCAATAAAAAATGCAAAACAGTTGTGGTAAAATATCCTCGGACCTTTCAGATTAAAAATGCCATACTGTATTGAACAAAACAAGGCCTGCAACTTATGATTGTGGCTTCGATTATCAACCCTGTCATCCTACGAATGTCATCCAGTGGAAAAGGCAGGAAACACTTCCCACCAATATATAAAAGCATGAACCAATTAACCTAACCGGTCCAATTAACCTAACTCTCCCCTACACTTTGGAGTACTGGGTGACTATTGCAATGAGGGGAGAGAGGGAGAGAGAAAAAAAAGAGAGACGAGATGGGGAGGGAGAGAGGACGAGGGAGATCGAGATTTTTCGTTTCGTTAACCGACGACTTGATGCCCTTGCGGTCGTTGGGTGCCATCCTTCGCCTCGTGACCCGTCTAGTGTCAATCGCTTGCGACCAATCACTTGCTGAGTTGTCACCCGCCACCAACTGAACCTGACCGCTCTTTGACGTTCGTTTATATACTTTCAGGGATGTAATGTAAATGTGGAAGGGAAAGCATTCATGGGCGAGTAGGGTAGAGGAAAATCATTGAAATGGGGCTGATGGACAGAAAGGAGATTGTTGAGAAGAAAATGTCGTGGGATGGTGTAACCTAGATATTTCTGGTCGGCGATGAGAAGCTTTTGAAAAGAACGTGTAAGATCGATGGTTTACTACGATTCAACACTTTATCACCATTTGAGATGGCTCATGAGCACTAGAGCCACTGCAGTGTCTGACAGGGAGGTCCTAGGGTTCGAGTCCCGGCGCTGGCATGGTGGCGCTCTCCCATCGTCGCACCGTCATTTATTTGCAGGACTTGCTAGCGCGAAAAGTACTGGGCAGGACCCATTCAGTTGTCACAAAAGTTTTCAGAAACGTTTAAAGCCTTTCACAAAAAAGGAGACATCTTCAGGACTTTCAAGATGTAAGGGATCTGTAGTAGAGAAGGACAAGTAACATCAATAAAATGCACATTCATTTTTGTAACTATCAAATTTAATCCTTTGTCAATACAATAATAATTTTATAAATTTTTATCATTTTTCATAACATTTCGAAGTTATTTCCTTATAAAAATTACAAACTAAACTGAAAATCTGCAAAAAAAAAGTTCAACTATAACAAGAGCGTTTTTCCTACAATCTGCAACGAGCATTATACTGGCTTCCATTCGGGAGACCGAATGCTAAAACAATTTTGGAAATCTTTGTTTTGTCATTCATCCGTCAAAGCTGAAAAATAGATTGTTGGCACGGTTTAATTCGAAATGATCTTTTCATGTGCTGTTATAAGAGAAAATTGCTCTCCCCTTCCCATCTTTACAGCACTAAAGAAAGGACATTGAACGAAAAACATGTGCAGATTGTACCTCCCCCAGTTACGTCACATACAATTTTTGTACGAAAATATCAAAATAAATATAAATTTTTTATTGAATCAAGAAATGTTATTTTAATTGTTTACAGGTAATTACAGGCTTGAGTAAATAGCAATTTCACGTCTCTTTATCTTTAAAAACCAAGTGCAGAAACCTGTACACCTATTATACACTGGTCATTTTTTCCGTGAAAGTTCGAAGATTTTTTTGTACTTTCGAAGAGAAATGATCCGTGCCCAAAAGAAAACACAGTGTGTAGTTGCACTCGTTCTTTATCATACCAAATTTATTGCTTTCATAACTGGATGAACATTACCATTATCTTTTCTTTAAAAATAAGCATAACAATACAAACACATAAGTGCATCCTCGAGTGAATGATAAACAAAGATGGCCTCCGCATGGCACATGATCTCCCTGTATTACTATACAGGCAATAGCGCGCGAACTTGTCCCTTCAACGGGCAGCTCCATTACGCAGGTAGGGGGGGGGGGCGATTTACACAGCGAGCTTTAACATTCGGAAGAAAGGCTCATTTCAGTCTTACATCTAAAAACAGAATTGTCTTAAAGTGGTATAAAGCCTCGCAGGAAGGAACAGACGGCATGATTGTCTGAGGTCCTCGGTGGAGACGGGAAGTCCATCCGGGCCCGTTTCTCGGCGGCTCTCACATCCTTGGCGAATGTGGGTGGTGCTAAGCTCCTGGTTAATCGGACTTGCCCGGTAACCCACCAGTTGGGCCCCTACCTTTGGAACAGGACTGGAGGTAGCACTTTATCCCGCAGCCGTAAACAGATGTCCGTCGAGGACTTAAAAATCTCCCGTCCGGTTGCTCTGGCGATACGGAGACTGTCTGGGGGCATCAGCCGCTCGGGCCGTAGTCCGAGTGGCCCCCAGTATTCGACGAGGAGGTTGTGCGGTGAGCACAACGCTCCGGTTGCCTTTACCCCCAGGAAAGATCCTGGCACTCACTTGGAAAGGAGGCTGAGTCGACTGGAGGTTCTCGACGGAAAGGAAGTTGAGACCTGAAAGCACCAGATAAATATCCCAGCCTACGCTGAGATTCGAATCTGGGTCCTTCAGGTCAGGAAGCCAGTACCCTACCTCCACCACGGCTTCCTGTGAAAATGATATTCGTTATATTTTTGTAACGGGTTTTGTGACGGCGAGATTACGTTATTTTTAATTCCTTTTGTTATTTAAGGTCGCATCAACTTCTTGACCATTAGCGACCACTATTGGATTTTAACGTTATGGTATCTACGAGGATGAAACGATATGGTGACAGGGGCTGAAAGAACGAACACATACCACCATTCCCGAGGCGGGACTTGAACCAGCGACCCATCGGTCCAAGATCTCAGCCACCAGGCCGGCATTCTTAAGCTATACATTGCAAAAATGTATGGAGGGTGACATGAGGGAGGCTGCAGAGGGTGAGGGCAGAGGAAGACCGAAATAAAAATACAGGATTAGAGAAGAGGACATGGAGAAGGGATAGGAAACGGAAGAAGAAAGGGAAGGGAGAAAGACGAGTAGAAAGAAAGAGGTAAGAGACGAGGGGAGGAGACTTGGGAGGGGGGTAAGAAAAAAAGCGTCACAAGATAAATCTCAAATAAGAGAGTAGTAATACAACACAAGAACCGGGCCATAGTCTCGACAATGGCGTTTGTCTGTCCAGAAAATGGGACACACTTATCCACAACACATCGAAAAAGTGATTCATCATATAATTTCGAGGCCAGTCCTTTCTTGGAAGTCTTGTTATACAATACCCAACCATGCAAACGAGCTCAGTACACCAACATGCCTCAAAACTCATTTCAAAATCTACTTTACTAAAAATTAACTTCTTCCCCTCAAAGAGAAAAAAATCTGACATGGTCGTAAGTTGAAATGAAAAATACAAATCAAAGAAATGTGTTAAGAGACCTGTGATAACACACAATTTATAATTAAAATTTCGAGAAATTAAATACTTATTCCATTTTCACTTTGCACCCCATTTTGGGGAAAATGGTGGGTAATGTGTTAAGCTATTTCTGAACCTACAACTAATAAATGCAAAATTATTTATTACATTGGAAATTTACAATAAACATTACAGTAAATTACAGTCAATATTTATTGAAATTCTATTTTAACAGAATTGGCCAGTTTGTTAATCTCTTCAGTTATTAAATTAAATGGAACATAATATCAGCCTGGAAGATGTCAAAATTATAAAACATTAAATTACATAATATAAAATTTTCAGTATTTTTGTTTTATTGAAAGCCTTTAACATTTGTTTAAATACAACCAATTTGTAAATTTCTTGCTAGAATTCAAACCAAAGCTAAACTTAATTCTTCATGGCCGATTACTAAAGGACACTTTCTTCTAGCTGCATTCAGGGTTCATATGCTTTCTAGATTTTCAAATTCCCTGACTTTCCAGGTTTTCCAGTCACAATACAAATTTTTCCAGTTTTGTTCATAAATTATTTCCGTAATAGATAACTAGCGCACCCGTGCGAGAACTCTCACATGCTATACCCCACCCTCTTCCTTATTTTTCCATTTCCATATTAAGCCTGTAATATACAATTTTCTTCAAGACCCTTTTATCCTCAGTCACTTGTTCTATATGTCACCTTGTAATTGACAACAATATAATACACCTTTGTCAATACAAACTTTTTTTATTGAACTTTATTATCGAGTAATGAGGTACACCCGTGTAATTCAATCCCATAGAATACCAAGTAATTAGTAGTTTTCACATCCAGTTGCAGATTCCATAGGCTCTGATCAAGTGGGGTAGAATCGAGAAGTGTCGAACCAGCAAAAATATAACAGAATAGCCAAGAAGACTGCAATGATAGAATGTATAAAACAATGAATATTTAAGGATTCATTCATTGATGTGTAATCAGTCAGTTTTTAAAGTTTTTAGATTAAAAAAGTCATTTTGAACTTGAATTAAAAAAAAAAATTCAAACATGTTGTGTTAATTCTTTTTTCTTCAAAAGGCACAATATTATTCTACTTTAAATTCTAGACATTTTAGAACTATAATATTTCTCCCCCTCTACAAAAAAATTTTTTTGGATAAACTTTGAAAATAAGGCTGCTACAGAGATCTGAAAATGTGTCTGCATATTTCGAAAATCCCCTGTGGCAGTTTTCACAGTAGTGGCAAGGAGACGCCGGCAGTGAAAGGGCAGCTATTCTGATCAGCATTCCCAGATGAATAAATGTATATCCCTAGTACCAACCTTCTAGCATCCTGGAACTTCACTAAAATTCTGATATCACTGACAATGGATTTAAATTCTGAAATTGTTCATATTATAACTGTTTAGATTTTTAATGTGCACAGGAAGGTTGTTAAACGTAACTCGATATCGACTCATTCAAGGCATTAAATGGAAGACTAAGAAGTTTCCCTTTCTCTTCTACTACACAATGTGTAAGAAAAAGACCCTCTTATGTCACCCTTAATGTTTCTACGGCAGTTTTCACCAATACCATAAGTTATTTTTAATATTGGAGTTAGTTCTAAATTATTGAATAAAAAGTATTAATCTTAAATCGTACATCAATTATGGTAGACTTAAAATCCTGGTATTTAAACGTACGAGGAGGTCTTCATCCTGGTAGATGGTATCTTTATTAAATACTGGTAAAAGAACCAGGATTCTGGCACATCTGGCAACACTGATTTGGATGTATCAATTTTATAGATCTCAGAATGAATATAGCTAGCGACAATCAGTATACTTTAATTGATTTCGAGCTGCACTTGGCGGGTCGTCAGCTATTACGGTGTTCTCCAATCAGGAGCTTACAAATTTACTACAGTGACACACCTGATTGGATGACACCGCAACAGTTGATTTATTTCAAGTGCAGTTATGTTTAGATCCAAATATAATTAAGTTATCCCTGGGTCACAAATTCAGTGTTTTTAGGCTGTGGACACTATAAAATCAATCACGGAAAAACTAATCAAATATATCTATCATTTTTCATCTCATTAGAAAGTAAAGGGCAGAGATAGGAAAAGTGTTTAATGATTGTATTGTGTCCACGGCCTTACAAATGGCGTATTATATATGTGCCGTGTTTCAATATTAAGGCCATGTCGAACGCACAATTATGGACATGACAGATTTTTCAAAATACTCTGAAATGAACAACGTACATAATTTACAACCAGAGCACCATTTTCTCAAATTTTTTTACATGCTTTTAATAAAATTGGTCAAATAATATTGATAAGTAATTTTGTAATGGTTTCTAGTTTTCAAAGTGAGGAAATGGAAAAAAACATTACAAAATTATCATTTCAGTTAAAACCTATATATTTTTACTAAATACATTTTCCCATAATCAAGGAATAGCAGTCTGGTCATTATTTGTTAAAACAAATAAATATATAATTATTTAAAATGACACCAACTTTTAAGAACCGACACTTTTGACATCTGCTTAAGAATATTTTCTATTGAAAAAGGACACATTTTCATAGACTGAATTGTTTTCATCCCTTTCAATACAAAATATTCTTAGTTCAGGAAAATGCCAATGGTTTCAAACACTACTTTTTACTGATTATGAATGCACTTGTGTAGTTTAAATTGTTTGTCATTCATAAACAACTCTTATAACTGAAACTTTTGAAATTATAAATTTGAATAACTAAATGCGCTTAAAATAATAATATGACTGTTTCTATTGTTGTGAATACTATCAAAATAAGCTACTAAATATTATTTTAGTGTCAGTTTCATAGTTTTAGATAAAGATGTCATATTTGTGTATCCAAATCTAATATATGGTTGTCACTTAGAAATCATATTTAATATGAAATATTTATAACAAAATTTATTAAAATCAATTAAAAATTCATATTTATGTCATTATATATACAAATATTTCTCACAAAGTATGAAAAATTTAACAATCATCAATTTTTATCAACCGAAAAAAAATTCCAGGTATTTTCATAAATTCTCTGACTTTTTCAGAAATTAGTTTTTCTCTGACATTTCCAGGTTTTCCAGGTTTGTATGAACCCTGTGCATTCTAATGACAATTGTCTAACTAGTTATACAGTGAGATCAGTGAGGCTAAATGCTCTATTAGTATTTGGGAAATTCTGATTAATCGCTCATCAATCAAATTAGATTATTCACACGTTTTCATTTTAAACTTTTATATAATCATAAAAATTTGCTCTTTGTAAAGTTTACAGCACTGATTCAGACTACTCATAACACAGTGGGAGGAATATCACAATTATATTTTTCTTCAATAAAGAAATGTCACAGTCACATCGATTGAATTGTTCCTTTCTGTGGCTCTTGACCGATCCTCAAAACGATCCAGCACGCGTAAGGGCTCCTTCACACGGAGCCACTCAGCAGCTCTTCCGAGTGGCGCCCTCTGTTAGCAAAACGTTGGTTTAAATGGAGGTCTTCTCACGAGCGGTGCAATCCCGCCCTCCCGCAGCGCACAGCCACCAGCACAGTTCTAAATGGCAGTTTCCACGGTAGTCCACTCGGAGGCGCCACTGAGATTAGCTGTTGACACTTTGCCTCGCGGTCGCCGGGACCTACAGCAGTGTGACTCGCGAATCCTTCCTTTCCCACGCTCAGTAGCTGAGTAAAGGGGCCCTGCGCCTTTTCGGTGGCGCAGCCAAGTAGCTCCCGTGTGAAGGAGGCCTTAAATGTCGACTGCCATGCGGTCGCCGGCGCCTACAACGGCGTGCCTCGCGCATCCTTCCTTTGTCACGGTTAGTGGCTCCGTGTGAAGGGCCTCGGCGCTTCTCAGTAGCTTCGGATGAAGGCGTCCCCAAACGCTTTGTCCTGCGGCGGAAGCGAAAGACTCCACGTGCCGCAGCCGAACGATCGCTCCCTCCAGTGCTGGAGCGTGGGAGCTGAATTTTACTTCCCTGGGCGAACACCCACACCCGTCTCGCCCACGCGAAGTTACCTTTGCCCCTCCTCCGCGTGCCGCTTCTTGTGGCGGGCGAAAACTGGTGGCGTTGGTGAAGTCCTTCCCGCACACGTCGCACCGATACGGGATCTCCCCGGTGTGCGTGAGCTTGTGCGTCGCGAGGGTGCCCGGCCACGCGAACGTCATGTCGCACACGTCGCAGCGGTGCGGTCCGCTCGCCCGTGTGGGTGCGTTTGTGCACGGCGAGGTTCCCCGACTGGGCGAAACCCTTTCCCGCACACGTCGCAGCGATGCGGCAGATCGCCCGTGTGCGTGAGCCGGTGCCTGTCGAGGTGCTGCTTCGTGGCGAACGCCTTGTCGCACAAGTCGCACGGGTGCTTCTGCTCGCCCGTGTGCGACTGCATGTGGCGCGAGAACTGCGACGCCACGCTAAACGTTTCTCCGCACACGTTGCAGCAATACGGGCGCTCGCCCGTGTGCGTGCGCATGTGAGGGGTGAGGCTCTTCCGGTGCGCGAACGCTTTGCCGCAGATGCTGCAGTGGTAGGCACGCGTGCCTGTGTGCGTGCGCTTGTGCGAGCCCAGGGTGCCCGACTGGGAGAAGGCCATGCCGCACACGTCGCAGACGTACGGTCGCTCGCCCGTGTGCCGGCGCATGTGGGTCACCAGGTCGTACGATCGCATGAAGGAATCGCCGCACTCCTCGCAGCTGTACGGTCGCACGCCCGTGTGCATGCGCATGTGGTATGCGAGGTGGCTGGGGAAGGAGAAGGTCGCCGCGCACACGTCGCAGGTCAAAGGCTGCTTGTCCTCGCCGCCCGAGGGCTGGCTCTTGCTTGGGGCCCTGGCCCTCGTCAGCGCTCTCGCTGGCCGACAGGGGGCCGTCTGCACCTAAACAGATAAGAGGTCTTTGTGAGGCCGATTTACATGGCACAATTCTCATTAAAATTTTTGTTGGCATAAAATTAGTGACTCCAGTCGCGGACAACTGCTTAGGTCATTAGTCCCGATAGTGTAGTGCGCGCGGGAAGTGGCGGTGATCTTGCGGTGGCTAGCGAGATCTGGCGCCGACCTACGACGGCTTGTGATGATTTCCCTAACTAGGTATCTTCCACCAGAGGGGCACGGCCATCGCCCCAGTGGGGGCAAGCTCTAAGCTCCCAGCATGGGTGATCGTGTACTGCATGTGAGGGCACAAGGTGGGGTACAAGGTACAAGGAGGATACAAGGAGGGTACAAGGTGATGGTTAGGACAAGGAAGGGGAATGAAAGATCGCACGTTGTCCGTGGCCTGTTTGTTAACGCACTGCGCAAGTATCCGACGGGCGTTGATCGCAGAAACCACGGAAAACTACCGACCAGAGCCGCCTTTACTCACACAGCATGGGTTTGTTCCATTCATCAAAATTTTGAATTAATGATAGACCAAGCAAATTTAACGCAAGTAAAATTATGCAACATAACACACATGAGAATTTTCTGCCTGTTAGAAAAGGTAGTTAGCCAACAGAAAAGTGCCCCTCTAGAACATGCGATGATTGCCCATCTCTGGACAAAATACGAAGTGCTTTAATCAACACATTTGAAGAAAATAACTTTGAAACTGTTACTTGTAAGCAGTGGTTTATCGTTGCTCACTCAAATCAAAACAAATTATTTGGATATTAATCAATTAAATAAATTTAATGAATAAACTGGAAAATTTTTCAATGCATAATAATATTATGAAAAGACAATTTGAGTTCTTTCGTTGTACAAAAAGAAAACCTTGGGCACGGAGAAGTTTTGATAGTTGTCGACTTTTCAAAACATTTTCATTCAATATTCAAGAAGTCCAGGGAATACACTGGAATAACTCACAAGCTATAATTTATCCTTTGTCATGTTACTTTTGATCCACCGACACAAATACTGTGAAATTTTATCGTGATTTCCGATGAGATGACTCATAGCGCAGTTGCCGTGCATTATTTCTAGCAATTTAAAAATTGAATTTTTGAAAACAAAAATTGAATTTTTAACAAAATTGATATACATGTCCGATGGTTCAGCCATACAATATAAGAACAGATTCAATGTACTGAATGACTGAATGTCTGCCGGAGAAAACGGAAAAGTATCGAGCTGTAATCACGATTTCCGATATACTGTATCTACATTAACCTATTATTCCTAACATATACTCATTTTTATATCCATATCACAGCAATACATGTATTTCTAAATATGAAATTTATCTGATATATTGCTGATTATCTTACACTTTTAGCGCAGTTGTCTTTTACTTCTTGTGCAGCAGTTGAACTAAATTGAATGTTCCATTGATGTAGGTTATGTTTCTCTCTTTTCAATTCAATGTGTTGAACAAAAGAAATGTGATTGCTGACAGTTAATTCAGTTAAATGAATCACAAACAATTTACATGAAATATTAATTGGGTAAAGAGGGTTTAATTTAAAATAATATTAATAAATAATTGTATTAACAATTACTTTGAATTCTTGAAACGATTAATGTTAATGATTAAATGATTAATTATTTACATTTACAGACCATAATACAAAAATTGTTAATATATCACATAATTAATTAATAAGTTTCTAATTATTATGAATTATGTGCATCAATAACAAAACTTCAAAAATCAAAAATTGAATTTTCAAGTTTAAACAGCCACATCATGGTCAATTATTAACAATCAATATTATCCCCGAAAACTTGCATGTATTTCATGCATTTTCAGCAACAGAACTTAAGAATCGAAGATGGTGTACTTTGGAAAATAAATTTTGAAAATTTTTCATGATTTTTACAATTATTCTTTATACGTTACAAATGCACCTGAAACACAATAAAATGTGTAATTTGTATTCTTTTGCACTTAAATGAATTCCAAGGAATCTCCAAAATATGCAAACAAAATATACATAAAGAATGTATTACTTTTTACCTAGTTCACGTTGTCTACACAGGAAGGTCTTATTTTCACAAAGAACAGTTTTTTTTAATGACTGCATGCAAAATATTGAAAAGAAAAATATAAGATGTTTTTTTTCGTAGGTTTTATCACAAAACAAATGTTAAATATGTGTTTTTAGGAAATTTGGAGATTGTCGAAAATTTTGTTGGTAGAATATGAAAAGCCTGACTCTCATACCATAAATATTAATGATGCGAGCGATATTTCAAACAAATTACTAGGAATGGAAAGAAAGAAAAAGAAAGAAAAAAAAGAGAGAAAAAGAAGATTTTTTAATTTAAATCAGATTTATTTGATTAAATAAAACCTTTAAATTTGAGTTACTCATGGTTTTGTCCTCTTGAAAACACTCCTCTAGCGTCCACTTTAACGAATAAGCTTGTGGGACCACCTATTAGCATGATTTTGGAACAAGGTAATCTTCATTCAAAGAAATTTTCCCATGTTTTCTGTGCAATACCACACTAATCAAAAACACTTCTTGTTTCAAACAAACGTGTGATAAAGTTTATAAGAAATATAATATAGTCTTTATATCATTTTCTTAATTGATTTAAGTTTTTTTCTTTCTCTGAGTAATTCTTATTTTACAAATATTTAAAATACAAATATAACAAATAATAAATATTTATTTAAATTAATGATTTTTTAAAATAATCATTTAATTTAAATCATAACAGCCTTAAAAATTACATTTGAATAATTTTTGAAAAATCAAAGGATAACATCAAAACTAAGGGTGCTACAACAGCACATACTTTCCCGTATTATTGGAAACCGCTACATAGGATTGAAATATTGTACTTTCTGCCCTACTAACATCTTAGTTATTATTTGAAAACATCTAATTCAACCAAGAAGCAAACAACTCACTGTTTCCATCGAAGTGTTGTCAAAACTGTGAATTCTACAACTGTATAAAAATATAATACAAAAGTTTTGTAAACTTTGGAAAAAAAGCCTGATACAGCTATATCAAGTCATAACAATGACACGTAATTCACACATGACAGCGGAATGGAATTCAATTGTTGCATTCCCTGCATTGTCGATACTCCCGTAAAGAGCTAGCAATTTTTATTTCCAATATTTGAAAATAAATTATTTCTTTCAAAATTAATGTGCAAATATATAACAAAAGGTCGAATGAAAAAACGAACAAAGAAATAACATACAAAATTGCAAATTCTAATTTACGACACATCTGCTGTCTGAAGTGCAGTAAATCTGCAGTGGGCTATTATGTTTGTCACAAAATTATAGAAAAACTACAGTAAAACCCCGCTATAAGAGACCCCGTTATAAGAGAATCCCGCTTATAGGAGACAAAATTCACGGTCCCGACGTCAGTTGTATACAAACAATGCATTTATTTCCGCTTTTAAGAGACCCCGTTATAAGAGATTCCCGCGTATAGTGGACAAGATTTTATTCCCCGCCATGCGTTTCTTCTCGCTTGTAAGAGACAAAGCGTGGAATTTTCCTCCAGGTAACTCAGGAATTTCCTCAGCGTGGTAAGGGTTGGGACACGTGCTTAAAATAAGCTGGAGCAGGGGTTCGCAACACCAGTTCCACCGGCGGGGGGGGGGAGGTGTGCGAAGTTCTCGTGAAGAAAGCTCATTCTGTAAGCTTCGGGTCTTTTGACAACAAGGAAGACGCCTATAGTGCGACTTTTGTAACCGTGTCTCTAGAAGGTATCAGCTGTTTACGGTTTCATCCAATCGGAAGCTTCTGTGTCGCTAGTGACGTCACGATGGTGACTTCCAAGCTCCTGATTGGATGAACCATCAGCAGCTGATATCTGCCGGAGGCTGAGTTGAATAAATCACAGTATTTTGCTTTTAGTGTTTTGACCAGTGTTTCCAATTGTTACTTTCTCGTATACGTAGCTATATACGTAATATAGAGAAAGTAATGTAATGCTGCAGAAAATTGACTTCGAGCTTTTAACAATATGCACGTTTTGGGGTCCTCTGATACCGAAAAAGATTTGTTTTTTCGTTCAAAACGTTTTTTCGTCCGTTCGTGAATAACACTAGCGCCAAAACTATTCGTACATTTTTTTCCAAAATGAATGTTCCGCGATCGATCTGGTTCCGCTCGAAACTGGGGTTTTGAAAACTTTCTAAATTTTTGTGGGTACTGTACATGAAGTCCGTGGAACATTTTCAAAATCTTTCCAATAATGGCTCAAAATTTTTTTCTTTAAATTTCTTGTAAGAATAGAGTGAAATTCACTTATAGAGGTGGCATTGTTAGGATTTTCACTGTTAACTCTAAATTTTCGAAAATTGAAAAAGTTTGCAGTTTTTTCGGTGTTTTTCTACAGCTACAAAATTGAAGATAGAAATTTTTTCTTATAATAATTTTTTTTCTTTATAATTAGGTCTTTCATTAATGTTTTGTACTAAATAAAAGTTTTCACATAATATTGAGTGAAATAATAAACATTTACAAAAACAAGATTTTCTCAAAAACGGCTCCAAATTTTTTCTTTAAACTTTTGTTAGTGACAGTTATAAAGGTACTTTATAAGAATCTTAACATCATTTTGCTCTATGCTTTTGTTTTTTTTCAAAAATTACACAAAAGTAATTTTTTTATAACTCTCATGTCAATATTTACACTAGAGGTGATTTGTTCATATAATCCATTTATGAGCACATGTGCTTTAAATGTCATAAAGTTCACCCAATAGATCTGGTTAAATGGGCCCTGGAATCAACTAATTTATGTTTCCTCAAGTTTAAAATAAGTGTACAAATCATACTAATCCACTAAAAATATGGTAACATCTCATTAAACACATCAAAAACACATTTCCCACTTATAAGAGTTCCCGCTTATAAGAGAAAAAATTCCATTCCCCCAGGTGTCTCTTATAAAGGGGTTTTACTGTACTCGTATTTTCAAAAAATTTAACCATGACCTTATTTGAAGATGTATTTTTGATAATAATAATATTTCCTTCCTTTGTAGAGCAGCTTATTAAATAACAAAAGCCCCCATGCTGATCACTGCTCCACCTCCTTCACTGAACTCTCACATCTACATTGCATGTCAACTGCTCTCCGGTGGACAGACTTTGTGAGCAGTAACCTCAAGACAGCATGGCAAGGGCCAGGGCCTTGCAATTTTCAATCAAAACCGGAGACAAAGCTTGAGGGGGCTACTATAGGAGGCGCTCATGCTGCCGGGTACACTAGCATGTTAGGCTCACTCACATAAAAATTGGCTGATTTTGAGAAATACGAAAAGTGCCTTCTAAAGGTGTAATTATTCATTATATATATTTACATATAAGAAACCGCTGAAGAAAGCGCGAACATCGATGCTATTGTTTGTAAAATAATGCGTCTGCTTGCGTCTCGCGAAACTACGCAGCAGCCACGCACGTTTGAAGTATCGTTGAAAGCAGTTCGTATTTTAGTTCGTGTAAGAAGATGCTGCAGGAGAGCACGCCACTCTAATTGTCTCCACCACGGTATAAGGGAGTTAAAAGGCCCTGGCAAGGGCACTCTCAAGAGGGAGAAATTTCTGCGAATCACTTGCAAATCGACAGGGAATTGCAAGCTTCTGTCGTGACTAGCTTGTGCTAGATAATCTCTAGTGGACTTGTACTTTATGTTTAGTATTCTAATGCTCTGAGAGCTCTGAGCCAACTCCCAGGGGGCATGCTTTGTTTTCCAAGACCTCCCCTCCCTTCACTGATCCCAAATGATGGGAACGCTTTGCAATGGATAGTCATATCAGAAAAAATTACGAGCATTAATTTCGGGCTAACATCTTAGTAAATCATAACTTCTCCTTAAAACACAGTTTTTATCATCAATTAAATGGTTTTTGAAAGTTCTGCAGCAAAATTACTTCCAGGGACATCGACTTCTCTGTGGCATTCCCTGATTTTTGAAATACACAACACTCTGTCAAAAGCAGTACAGAAGTAAATGAATTCTACTCACTTGAGCACTGCTTAGGGCCTCGTTCACGATGTGCGGGTTCTGTTTCGTGGTCAGTTTCATTTTTATCATTTCCTGACAAATCAGCATCATCCATGGGTTCTTCGCTCTCGTCATCGTCATCCACACATTCAATTTTTGGGACCAAAATCTCGGGCTGCAAAGCTTCATCTTCCTCAGTAATATCTTGGGCAGAGGACATTTCTTCACTCAATTGCTGTTGTGAAGGTAGCATCCCTGACGATTCCATTTTTCCATGTGGCAACTTACTACAACCTTCAAACAAAATTAAAGATTATGTTTATTTGTGAGCTACTGTCATTCTAAATAAATAACATATCAATCTTCCTTGAATGAAATTAATTTACACCATACATATATATTTATAACTGGTTTAAACCAAATAAATATTCTTTCTAATTTTCATGACTGTTTTTCCCAATTATACTTTTTTGTGCAGTTTTGTTAAAATTGTGCAGTCTTAATCATTTACTTGATCAAAAATAGAAATTAATGAATTTAAAAAAATGCATTGGGTTTGAATTTTGGACAAAAAAAAACAACAAACAACAAAAACGTAATATTCATTAATTAAAAAATACATGAAGTGTTCTTACAAATTATCGTCAGTAAATAAAATTTAAGTTATCTATAAATATAACATAAAAATTGATAGTCCTGTCAGCAAGTACATTTTACCTGGAACAAGGTCATGAAAACTTCACTAGGCACTAGTTAAAACCCCCAATTCGAACCAGACACACTTATTATTTAATTTCTCCAAAATGAGTTTAAAAATACACTAGTATACTAATACTAAAACACAGAACAAAAAACAAAAGTAGTATATAACTGAAGAGAAATACTTTAGAAGTTGAAATTACATGTAGTTTATTGAGAAATAAGAAAAAACTATCTTTATCTTTCTGATTCACATGCCAAATTAAATTTATTTCCTTCTACAACATAATAAGAAAATATTTCAAAGGGTTTCTTTTGTGTGAAATTTTGATCGAAAAATGAAATGTTACTCCCAGCATTGTAAGTTTCACGGGAACTGTCATATGCATGCTCAGAAGAACTTTGCTTGCCTAAAGAGCACTCCAATCCAGATTTTCTGCAGCTACATGCCTCAGTTTGTCATTCGATTAAACGATGTAAAGGTTCTTAAGGTGTATTTTCTATTATTTTAATCGGGTATGCATGAGCCAAATGTTCACCGCAATTCTCAGGAATATTTTGTCTTTCCTAATTTGATCTGATGGTAGGTGTAAAATCCACGTTAGTGAGCTGCATCTTATTTATATTGCGATTTTCGTAACTTTGTCCCTGACAGAAATCAGCTGTTTATGGTTTCATCTAATCGGGAGCTTGAACGTCACCATAGTGACGTCAGTTTCGCGAAATATAAGCTCTTGATTGGATGGCAGCGAAACAGCTGATTCATGTCAGGGACAAAGTTACAGTATATGTGGATTTTTGACAATGTAAAACTCAGATTTTATCACTGACTTTGAAAGTATTTCATAGCAGAGAACATTCAGTCTCATTTTCATCATCAGTATTGAAGACACCAACAAAAATATTTCACCTGCATCAGCAATATGTTCTGCAGTAGCTTATGCCTGATGACGTAGATTTTTTTAAACAAATCACACTGTAGTTATTATAACTTGATTACAATATCATAAACATGTATTTTTGCACACATTTTTCAGAAATGAAAAAATTGCATTTTTTTGAGAAGCTGTAGCTTGGTTTCAAAAGAAATGTTTTATCCAAAAACTTTAAAATGGATTTGAATTATTTTCCCAAGAGATTTAAGGTTAAAGCATTAAAGAAAAATTAAAGAAAACAAAAAGTCAAGAAAAATATCAGTTTTTCAACCTTCCTGGAGTTAGCTTGGTCTGGGAGGTCGAATGTGAGATTTTAACTAGAGCCTAGGAACATACAATTCCCCCTAAGAAAACGATTTTATGACCATTTCCCAGGTAATGCCCCTTTTTCATTATCTACCAACTGAATTATAAATACTACATATTATTTTAGATATAATGCTTATTTAATTACTATCTAAATATTAAATCTTATTTTTAAATCTTTTAAAATATTAGCGGAACATCCATATAAGCATTAGCATAAGTTTCTACTTGTGACTCTAAAAATGAACAAGAATTTAATATTAACAGTAATGATCTGCTGTAAAAATGTTTAACACATTTTAGTGAAATTGTACATAACCCATGCCTTATTAGTTTACATACTCAAATACTGCTTCAAATGTTGTTCGCCAAAAGTAGACAAATTTCTAGCATCAATTTCACTCGCACAATTTTCAGGTGTAGGTTCATTACTTCTAACCTTATGTCATTTCTAGTTTCCTAAAATGCAGCATTCAAAGTAGCATTCCTGTTTCAACAGGCATTTCCCAGAGGAATATGATATTCTTCAGGAGACCACACTTTGTCACCTGAGACACTATATCTTTTAAAGGCAACAGAAGAGTTTGTGTACACTGCATCTGAATAGCCATCTGAATGACACAGATGGTGCTGGGAATAATTTTTGGCTGGGAATTATTTTCGGAACTGTCCTTGTGACTACCATGAAGACTTTGAATTTCTCAGGTGTCTTGCTTACCCTCAGATAGTCCTTGAAGACATGTTTTACCAGTATTGCAGGAGGGTTTCATACTCTTCTGAAAGATTAAAAATCCACATTATCCAAGATATTCATCATTATGAGTAAAAAAATTCAGAAAGTATCATTGGTTTTACTTACATAGTTCTTAGTAAAATCTTTTAGACCCTTAATCTGCAAGGATTGAGCTAGAGCCAGAAATGCTTGTAAGTTCCCATCTGAAATTTGGGTCTCCCCTTGATATACAAAATCAATCACTGCCTTCAGTATTTCAAATGATGTTTCCAAGAGGATGATAAATGAATGCTTCCCAGTCTCCTGACGGAACAGCATCTAAAAACAGCAATATAGAATAATTAGAAAAATTATTGTTTCTTTTTTACAACTATGACTATGAAAGACACAGGGCACAGTTTTACAGCAGTGTTTTAGTTATGAAGATTGAGATCAGTAGGTTAGTCCTGGGACATGTCAGAAATGATACACCACCATATCCTCTGAAAAGTTCATATTTCAAAATAATCCATTATTAGAGAAAAATATTTTGAAAGGACCAAAGGCTGTCTGAAATACCTTGAAGAATCTAACATTTTAGACACTGCATAAGTTGTGTCAGTTGATGTGTGCATGACAGTGGTAGAATATTTGAAAAACTCCCAGTGAGCTAATTATTAAAATCTTACATATTCCACAGAACACTGAAAAATTAAAACACCATGTTAATCTGAAATGATGTTGGTAATTTCTGTCAATATTCCACTTAAAGATTCTATTAAATATATGGCCAGAAGGCCAACAATGATGTTTGACAATAGCAATAGCAGTTAAACGGACTCACTTAAAGACTCAAGAGGATGTGCACCACATAAAATTATTTTAAAATAACAATATACAAAAAATAAAAATATTGTGATAGCCATTTAACCAAGAGATCAACATCAGTGAAAACATTCATTTTGACCATTTTGGTATGCTGAAAATGAATAATTAATCAGAATACTGATATATGTCCACAAAAGTTACTAATTTTCAATTTAAATACTACTAGCGATCCTGTGCGAGAACTATGGCATGTTAAAACACACCCTTCCCCTATTCGTTTTGTCCATTCTTTCCAAAAAGAAGGAAAGTTGTTAATGAAACGTATTTATTTGTTTAAAAATGTATAAATATAACTTCTAATGTACTTATAGATATCAAACAAAAATAACAATGCAATTGATGTTGGAAACAAAGGGTACCCCCGGATAAGATGGTAAAAAGTTCCCCTCAACCAAATTACATATGAGTGGTTACACTATAATCCTCACATAAAAATAATATATTTGAAAGGTTTCTTAGCTCCCGTCCCACCACCCACACCCCTATACAGCCAAAAATGTGTTCTTTTAATTTCAATTTTTTTCGACAACTTAACACTATTTTATCTGACTGAAAAAAATATGATAAATAAGAACACAATTTGTACTATCAGAAAAACATTCTTCAATATTTTCTCAGGCCTACAATAAAAAAAATATTTTAATACAATACAATAAAAAATATTTTTGAAAAAAATAACAAGAAATATTTTTTACTGTGTCATAGAAGCCTGGAACAGGCATGAAAAAAATGTCAAAGGTTCCTCTTAAAGCACAAATTGTTGTGCATTTTTTCCAGATTTTTTCGATTGCTGGGCTGCAGTTATCATCATATCAACTATCAAAAACAATCTCCCATCATGTTAGTGTTCCAGCGTCCCTGATAACGTTTTTTTCATCACATTCAGATATTGATGGAAACGCTCACCTTGTTCTTCACTTACATCACCCAAATTGTCAGCAAAGAATTGTTAATTTTTAAAAATTGAACCTAGAGACTCGTTAAACATCCAAATTTACTGAAATCAGCCAGCATATTGGCAACAATTAATTGATAATCTGGTCTTTTTTGTTGTCTAGGAACTAATTTACAATGTGTTTAAAAGCAATACATGCTTCTTTTTCATTTACTGTCATATGCAGTTCAAATTGGGGATCAAACATCACTTTTCGTATCCGACTGAACGAAGATACCCTCTTTCATTAATTTTGCTTCAGACAATTGCGTACAATTTTCACAAAGGCATTTGAAACACTGCCCATCTTTAGGTAAGGCCTTCACAAATTGTTTCATAAAGCCTAATTTTATGTGCAATGGAGGCAGCAGAATCTTGTTCTGGGTAGATATACCAGATATTCCCATAGAATGTTCTTTTTCCCTTGGCTTTAAAGAGTTTCTTACAGGCCATTTTTTCTAGAACAATGCTGATCTCGTGTCCTACTATCCCATTCACATAGTAAACATGGGAATTTAGTAAAACCACTGGCCAAGAAGCATGAGTGTTATTTTTGTCATCATATTATCATCCAACAGTGAGGGGAGTAGTTTATTTTCTCTAAAACTACTGAGATTTTCGTAACTTTCCTTCAGGTGTACAGAATAAGCAACTGGTAATGATACGGGGGTGTTACCACTATTTAATAGAACTGATTTTTACACTAGTTTCAGAGGTATCAATAAACAGCCTCCATTCTTTTTGAATTGAATTCATTCACCACACCGGCAATGTTCGAGCAATATACTAAATCCTGTTCTTGTTTGAAAAAAATTAGCAAACTGTTGATCTCTTCTCCTATACACATTAACTGAGATGAATGTTTGGTGATGTTTTTTAATCACAATTTCGCCACAAATATAACAAAAACTGTCAGTAATGTTATTACAACCATAGCTCTTACAACAAACTTAGCTATGACTGAACACTAACTGCTAAACTGGTATCTTGTCTTGATAGAAAAAGTTCAAACACATGCACCTCTAATAAAACACTGATTGTCAAATATTTTATCACAGAGTACACTACTCTCTTTGTCTTCCTAATACTTTCTCAATCTGACTTCCTGCATCAGCATCATACATTTCTGTATATTCAGAGCTGCATTTGCCTAGCTATACAGAGAAAATGTTAAAATGTGAACAAATGGTGGGTGACAGGGCATTTTTAATGTTATTTTTAGAATTAGCACACTCAAAATGATGCAAATGAAACTATATCTGAACTTCAACAAAATATAACTATAGTGCACCAGAATTGTTGTCATACAAAGTTCACTGTGCTCCATCCCATATTTTGTAACATTGTTTCTTTCTGGAAAAATATAATGAATTCCATTCTCACTGCAATCTTATAATTAAATGATCATTAAATACATACAGATTGAAAGAGAAAAGACAACACTGCTAGATTTTATGAATTTCAAACTGATGTGTACAATTTTTGTTCCACATTTTGAAAAATAGTTATATTGCCCAGGACACAGGAGTTAAACATGTGGCATATCTCTCAGGATGGAATGTGTTAAAAAGTAATGTTTAAAATATAATGTTTATAACGACATTCAATATCCTTTTAAAAGAGCAATTTTCTGCATCCTAATCGTGAATAAAATGTTCTTTTAGTAAATTAGTGCAACATGTGTGAGAGAAAATTGATGCCAGAAACAAAACAAAACCAAAAATGCATTACTAGAAAAAAACCTTCAATCGCAAGTAATGCAAAAACATAAATTTCCAGAGGAAAATAGCTATTATTGAATGCTTAAGGGCTGATAAAGCAGAAATTAAAGCCACAAAATCAAGCTGAAACTTCCAACATTGTCATTTTAAACCAATTGGCAATTTTGGGGGATCCATCAAAGATATTTTAGATTATAAAATGTATTTCTTGCAAATACCCTATTATTTAGATATAATGCCCGAATGACTATTAAAAATTTAAGTTTGGTCAACTTGAATACATTTTTGAATAATGATTAGATGCCAACAGAATTTAATAAACAACATACAGAGGAAAGATGTAGAAACAGCAACACGATACAACAGAGATATGGGGAAATTCATTATATTGCCCAGATGCAATATTTATTATAATAAACAGAGACCTGATCTCACCAGTCTAGAAGATCATGGTTGAGAATAATAATGATTTTATACCAAAGAAATCTTGAATAGCCTTACTGAAATTAAAAAAGGACCACCATAAAAAAATCATAAAAATAAATTTAACTTACATGAAAGTAAGGACTGCATGCAGACAAAACTAGCCTATGAGCTTTTAAGCTCTGGCCCTCAGCAGATAGAGTGCAATCCACCAAAAAATTGTTCTCTAATAAACTTTTATATACTGTAGCAAGTTCACTTGTGTGGTCTTTCCAACGCACAGACATAACAGTTTCAGCCATGTTCAAATAGTCCTGAAACAATTCAAAAACCACATGAATACACCATTAAGTATGCATAACTTGCCACAGAACTTTTTACTAAAGAGAGGAATTTCTGAAATCCCATTTTTGTGGAATACTGACAGCTTATACTAATTTTTTAATAATAATTATTAAAATGAACAACAAAGTAAGAACAGAAACTGAAGAGTAATTTTTTATTATATAACATAAATATGATTCACACTTATTCATGAACAGTACTGCTGCTTCTGGAAGATATAGAAATAAAAGAAAATATGCATTTGGGCATTTTGATGCAATAAGAATTTACTTTGATGTTGCAGAATACTTCTGTCACTTATAATGGCAGATTAAATAGAACATACAATGAAACATAATCCTTTCAATTAATCCCCATTTAAGGAAGGTTTAAAAAAATCCTCTTAAAAGAAGGGTTGTGTGGAGACTAATTACACATAACAATGCAACTCAATAAACCTATGTTTTAAATGATGCCTAAAAACTTACTTAAAGGTTTTTTTGAGGCAAAAATACACAAACGTAACGAAGCCTAATTTATTATATCTCTGCTTCCTTTGTACTAGAAATAATCTGGGAGTAACTATGATAATGGAGCACAGTTTCTCCTACCGAACCCTAACTCAATATCTAATATCTTGTATCGTCCATTTTCTGGAAAGTGATGGCGATGAAAGCCAGGATGAAAGCCGTCAGCACCTTTGTAAATATATCAAGGAGTATATACTGTATAGCCGGCGTTGGTTCCGATGGCAGCGCTAACGGCAAGTTGTTGAACTATACATAACAAGTGGCACGGCGCGAGATTTGTTTCTCGCCGTGGAGTACACGCAAGGCACGGTGTGAGATCAACATACATTTTTTTTTTTTTACATTTGTTGCGTCTACAGTTGACGCAACGCGTCTCTAAACCCCTTTCGGGGCGTTGAGCGCTCTGCGCTTGGGAGTAATTCTCCATTAACCACTGCGCTTTTCAGGAGTAATCCTCCATTACACGAGTGTCACGTCTCGTCGTAGTTTGTTTTTTTTTTCAAGAGGACCGCCAGGTAGCATCTCCGCACACGCGCCTCTCTCTTGCGCGCCCCTTCATCACTACCGGCGGCCAGAATTGGGAAGGAATTAGGATTGAGGTAGGGTTTAGGACACTTCACAGGGGTTGGATGCCTTATGAAGCAGTCAAACTGGTTTTGTTGGAACAAATTTCACATGAGATCGACGGGAATCGAACCCGGACCTCCTTGGTGAAAGGCAAGCGACTTCGCTCTGAGCCACCAGATATTAACGACGTGATTTAAAACTCATAAGATGTAAATCTCACTTTGATAAAATATCCGAGAAATAACACATAATTACCATTTACTTTAATTAAACAGCAAAAACAATGAAATCTTTAGTTTCCAACGCGCGCAGTAATTAAAATAATATTGTGGCCTCCCACCATACGAGTGGTGGCTATGGTTTCGTTAGATACCCACGAATTTGACTAAAATACAAATGCGAGAGTTTCAATTTTGACAAAGTAATGCAAATATTTGACTTGTTCCATCCATTCTCACACTGTGTGCACAGATGGAATTATCTCTACTAAGCTGCGACTCATGTTTGGAGGCGATATGTTTCGAGTTGATGTGTAAAAATCTATCGAAAGCAGATAGACTTCAATGTACAATGAACTTGTATCACTAGTGAGGTGTACACTTTGAAGTACTGGGTGACTATTGCGAAGAGAGGGAGAGAAAAAAAGAGACGAAATGGGGAGAGATGAAAGGGGCGAAGACGAAGGAGATTGAGCTTTTTCATTTCGTTAATCGACGATTTGATGCCCTTGTGGTCGGTGGGTGTCATCCTTCGCCTCGTGTAGTCTCGTGACCCCGTCTAGCGTCAATTGCTCGCGACCAACCGCTGAGTTGTCACCCGCCACCAACTGAGCCTGATCGGTCTTTGACGTTCGTTCCTATACTTTCGGAAATGTCCGGTTTTTCTTTCTTGGCGCACGGGGTTGTGTCAATAAAATGGAATATCTCGCGTCGTTCTCGGTTGTGCCGCCAGGAGTCGCATGATCGCGACTGTATCGAGCAGTACTTGTGATCAAGAGACTCCCGGCGGCACAACGTAGAACGACGCGAAATGCCGTGAGATATTCCATTTTATTAACATACCCCCGTGCGCCAAGAAAGAAAAACCGAAGTATAATGTAAATGTGGAAGGGAAAGCATTCCTAGGCGAGTCAGATAAAGGAAAATCATTGAAAGGGGGCGGAAGGAGAGAAAGCAGATTGTTGAGAAAGAAAATGCCTTGTGGGGTGGTGTTACCTAAATATTTCTGGTCGGCGATGAGAAATGTTTGAAATTAACGTGTAGATCGATGGTCTACTACGGATTCACACTATTACCGGCTGAGATGGCTCATGAGAACTAAAGCCACTGCAGTGTCTGAACAGGGAGGTTCTAGGGTTCGAGTCCCGTTGGGGCCGCCTCTCCCATCGTCGTGCCGTCATTTATTTGCAGGACTTGCTAGCGCGAAAAGTACTGGGCAGGGCCCATTCAGTTGTCACAAAGTTTCAGAAACAACTTAAAGCCTTTCACAAAAAGGAGACATTTAGGACTTTCAAGATGTAAGGGATCTGTAGTAGAGAAGGACAAGTAGCATAAATAAATACACATTGATTTTTGTAACTATCAAATTTAATCCTTTGTAAATACAATAATTTTATACATGTTTCATAACGTTTTCGAAGTTATTTCCTCACAAAAATCACAACTTAACTGAAAATCTGAAGAAAAAAGACATTTAGACAAGTACTAAAAAGACATGTATAATAATAACATAGGTTGTATTTAAAAAAAGAATACTTAAAATACTGATGAAAAGATGAGGATGGTTTCTTTTTGTTTGATTCTGCTAGATCATGAATCTCATTGAAACGAAAATAAAAGCTCCTTTCAACTGTTGAACTTGAAATCTCTTAATTCATTTTTAAATGATAAATCTAAATCATTAAAAATGCCTGGACGATTATCCAACAATAAAAAAAGCGTTACTCCTTATAACCCTAGTTTATGTCATCAGCGCCAATTCAACTACAGTTTTCCTTCCTTCCTCCTAGTAAATTTAAAGTATTTTGTCGATCCCTGATTACCATTATCTTTTCTTTAAAAATAAGCAAAACAGTACAAACATATAAGTGCATCCTCGAGTGAATGATAAACAAAGATGGCCTCCGCATGGCACATGATCTCCCTGTATCACGGGATAGGCAATAGCGAGCGTACGTGTCCCTTCAACGGGAACACCATTACGCTGGGGGAGGTGGGGTTACACAGCGTGCTTTAACATTCGACAGAAAGGGGTGAAAGGCACATATTCAACCATGCCCAAGGTGGGACTCGAACCTGCAACCCTTCTATCAGACATCGCTACGACACTGCTGTTTTAGCGATCTCGGCCACCGGGCCGGCATTTATAAGCTAAACATAGGAAAAAATGATCAAAAGAGGACGAGGACGGTGGAATGGAGGGTGACGTGAGGAAGGCCGGAGAGGGTGAGGGTAGAGGAAGAGCGAAATAACAATACAGGATGAGGAGAAAGGTTGTGAGAAGAAGACGTGAGGGGGATAGGAGACGGGAGGAGAAAGGGAGAGGAGAAAGACGACGAGTAGAAAGATATAGGTAAGAGACGTGGCGAGGAGAGGTGGAAGGGAGGGGGTAAGAAGGGAGGGGGTAAGAAGAAAATAGGTCACAAGATAAATCTCAAACAAGAGTAGTAATACAAAAAAAACTTGATCTTTGTAAAGTTTACAGCACTGATTCAGAATCCTCATAACAGTGTGAAAAATATCACAATTATTTTTCTTCAATAAAGAAATGCCACAATCACGTCAATTCAAATGATTCTCTCTGTGGCTTTTGACCGATCCTCAAAACGATCTAACACGCATAAGGGCTCCTTCACATGGAGCCACTCAGCAGCTCTCCGAGTGGGTCCTCTGTTAGCAAAACGTTGGTTTAAATGGAGGTCTTCTCACGAGCGGTGCAATCCCGCCACCGCCAGCGGAACAGAGGCCTCACACTAAATCACTCCGACTCGCTATGTGGACTGCTTTGCAATCGCTGGCGTCCACAGCGGCGTGGCCTCGCGCATCCTTCCTTTCTCACGGTTAGTGGCTGCGTGTGAAGGCCTCGGCACTTCTCAGTAGCTTCGGATGAAGGCGTCCCCAAACGGGGTCCGCTTTGTCATGCGGCGAAAGCGAAAGACCTCCACGTGTCGCAGCCGAACGATCGCTCCTTCAGTGCTGGAGTCCGGGAGCTGAATTTGGTTTCGTGGGCGAACACCACACCCCTCTGGCCCACGCGAAATTACCTTTGCCCCTCCTCCGCGTGCCGCTTCTTGTGGCGGGCGAAACTGGTGGCGTTGGTGAAGGTCCTTC